>JANKOE010000004.1:52940541-53001894 GCA_026284465.1 Erythroxylum citrifolium
TTATTATTATAAATTTTGTACTTTTATTATTATTATTATTATTATTATTATTATTATTATTATTATTATTATTATTAATCGAGATAGAAAGTAGGGATATGTTGAGAAAATATGTTGTCAAAATTCAGAAAAATGATGTCTTTGATTTTTGTAAAACCATTGTGATTTTTTTATTTTTAGAAAAAAAATCGCAATAGAATAAACTAAACACGTTTTAATTATTTTTTTTAAAATAACAATAAAAAATGAAAAAAAACAAAAACAAACTGCTTCTAAGAAAACAAAATATTAGACGACGAAATAGCCCATGTTTTCTTTTAAATCAAACAAAGAAAGCTTCATTAATAACCATTGTCCGCAGCTAAAACTGAAGAAATACAAGCAGGGAAAGATAAATACCAATAAACAAGACCTGACATAGAACTAGCATTTCTCGCAAGAGCGTAAGCTGCACAGTTGGCAGATCTTTTACAAAACCCAAAATGAATATCATTAATGGAATGACTAAGAAAGAAGCAATCATTAACAATGAAATCAACTTCCGGCCAATTGCGACTATTCGAAAGAAAGCTTTGAATAACCAATTGCGAATCTAATTTAATAATAGCATAGTGTAAGTTTTGCTTTTTAACCCAGCTTAATGCTTCACGGATATCCATAGTCTCTGTTGTTGACGGATCCAAAACCCCCGGAAAGATATTATTGCCAGCAGCTATACAATCACCATTACTGTTCCGAACCACAAAACCAGTACCAGCCTTCCTCAACTCTTTGAAAATAGCGGCATCTGTGTTGATTTTAATAAAGTCAGCTAGTGGTTTCTTGTAGCATCCCATCACCGATGGGAAGGGTAGAATAGTCATTTGGAATGGTTTTCGAGTGCTTAGAAGCACCCTTACATGTTTATGCACAATCTCATATCCGCATACATGTGAATAGTACATTTTTATACATGCAAATGACTGTACATGCATTCATGACATTTTCCGGTATATTTGTTAATAAATGTGACTGTTGTGAAAAACGTGATTTGTATTGGACCCCGATCTTTAAGTGAAATTTAGAAATATTAAATGAATTTGAATGAGTGTTTTAATATCTGTTTTACGTATTAGATGAATTTATACTAAAAGGATATTGATGAGAAAAGAATTGTTTGATCTTGATAACTTTAGGATTTGAATAGATTCGTATGGGTTATGAGAGTAAAGTGAATGAGTTGAGTGAAATGGAAGTTGAAATTAAGAAATAAAGAGTGAAAGTGTGAAAAGTAATTTGTTTTGAGTTGTATGAGATTGATTAAAGAGAAAAGGAATGAATAATAAGAATGAAAAAAATTATACCGGGTTTTGGAATGGGATTAGTCTTAGGGTTCCAGCACGACGCGATAGTTTTCTAAAGTTTTGTTAGTGGATGCCGGATGTCGGATTTTGTTTGCTTCGATTTTGATTTCTTTGTCTGTTCGTTTCGATTCGTTTCGGTTCGCTTTGTTCCGCTCTGGATTTAAGTCGGATCATCTAAAGTTTTTGATTCGCAGATGTCGGATATTCGTTTCGTTTTTGTTTCCTTCGATTTTCGCTTTCGAGTTTAGGATCCGAGGCCTTCGATTCGCTTTGGGATCCGTGTTTGTTTTCCAATTCATGACTTCCGAGCTGATATGTTTTCCGTTTCCGCTTCATTTTTCGGTTGGGGTTCTATTCCAAGATCGGGTCCCAACAAATATGTAGTATAAACATATGCCATTGTGGTATAGGACTTTCTACTTAAGGCATCTGCTATAGATTTTGTTTTTTCCGGGTGATAATCAATGACTAAATCATAATCCTTGATTAGTTCCAACCATTTTCTCTCCCGCAGATTTAACTCCTCCTAAGTGAGTAGATATTTCAAAATTTTATGATCAGTGAATATTTTACATCTTTTGCCATACAGATGGTGTCTCCATATTTTCAAAGCGAGTACAATGGCTGTTAATTCTCAATCATGCGTCGGATAATTCTCCTCATGTTTCTTTAACTGTCGAGAAGCGTAAGTAATCACCTTATCATTTTGCATCAATACACAACCAAGCCCTTGTTTTGATGCTTCACTGAATATAACAAACTCATCACTCGTGGTAGGAAGTGTAAGAATAGAAGTAGAAGTAAGTTGATGCGTAAATTCCTAGAAGCTTTGCTCACATTTAACATCCCATATAAACTTCACTCCCTTCCGAGTCAACTTGGTTAATGGTGAAGCTATCAATGAGAAGTTTTCTACAAACCTCCTATAATATCCAGCTAAACCCAGAAAACTTCTAATTTCTGTCATGTTCTTTGGTAGTTCCTATTGAACAATAGCTTCTATTTTCTTGGGATCCACAAAAATTCCTTTACTAGACACAACATGCCCAACAAACCCGATTTCTATCAGCCATAATTCACGTTTAGAAAATTTAGCCTATAATTGTTTCTCCTGAAGGGTTTGAAGTACTATTCATAAGTGATTGGTATGTTCAGTCTCATTCTTCGAATACACTAGGATGTCATCAATGAAGACTATAACGAACTTATCAAGATACGTATGGAATACTCGGTTTATGAGATCCATGAATGTTATCGGGGCATTCGTTAAGCCAAAGGGCATAACTAAAAATTTATAATGTTCGTACCTAGTTCGAAAAGCAGTTTTGGGAACATCAGACTCTTTAATATTCAACTTATGACAACTTAACCTCAAATCAATCTTTGAAAATATGCTTGCACCTTGGAGTTGGCTGAATAAGTCATCAATTCTGGGTTAAGGATACTTATTCTTAATGGTGACCTTATTCAACTGTTGATAATCGATGCACAACCTCAATGTCCCATCTTTCTTTTTCACGAATAAAATTGGAGCACCTCAGGGCGAGACACTTGGGCGTATAAAACTCTTGTCCAATAAATCTTACAACTGGGTTTTAAGCTCCTTGAGTTTGCTGGTGCCATTCGATACGGTGGCATAGACATTGGTACAGTTCCTGGTACGAAGTCTATACTAAACTCAAGCTCTCTATCCGAAGGTAATCTAGGTAATTCCTTAGGGAACACATCTGTAAACTCATTTATTATTGGCACACTCCCTATGTCAATCTCTTGCACTGATCGATGTATGACATATGCTAAATAAGCCGAACATCCTTTATGCTAAAATTTTCTAGCTTTTATAGCTGAGATGATGATGGATAGTAGTACTCGATGATTTTCTACAAATTCCATTCCTATTAATCCCGGAGCTTGAAATTTCACCCTCTTTGTAAAACAATCTATTAGGGCTCCATAAGATGATAACCAATCCATCCCTTAAATCACATTAAAATCTCATATTTCTAAGAGGATTAGATCTGCCTTAAGTGTTGCATCACCCACTTTTACTCCACAATCCCTATACATAGTGTTTCTAGTTATTTGTTCTCTTAATGGAGTTTGTATCAAAAATTCACAATCTAGTGGCATAGGCTTGTTATAAGCATGCAAAGCAAGTGAATCACTAATAAATGATCTACTAGCCCTAAAATCAATTAATACTTTTGCAGGCTTTCCAAAAATATTCACCATACCAGTAATAATGTCTGGGTTTGCTTGAGCCTCCTCATCAATCATAGCAAAAAATCATGTATGCAGTTGAATTTATGGCTGTTGCGTCTGCTGTGGTGTCGGGTTGCTTCCCGTTCCAGTTATGTAGCCTATACTGACAATATTTTGTGCAAGTGAATGACCTTTTTGACTTGGCAGCCTCACCTGATTGGACTTTCCCACATACTTTGTTTCTTTGAAGTTGGAACATTGTCTCTTTATGTGCCTCATTTGTCCACAGTTGAAACATTTGAGTGTCTTTCTACAAGTCCCATGATGAAACTTCTAACAAATTGAGCATTGGAGTTTTCCACTCTGACTTCCCTTAGATGCAAAACTAGCTATGGATGCACTGGGTTTCTATTGGGTAAGGGCTCAGAAAACAGTTTGTGATTCACTGATTGAGCCTGGTACCCCTTGTTGTCTCCACGATTCTTTTTGGATGATTGTCCTTAGCTAAAATCAGTTCTCTTCCTCTTCTAGAATAAACTGAATGATTTTCGGTCATTACAAATTATCTAGAGCTTGTGATGATGTCAAGTGAAAGAGTATGATATTTTACATGGTGAGTAAAAAGTTGCAGTCTAAATCAATATGCATTGATGTTGCCATAGAGTCAATATGCATTGATATTGCCATAGAGCAATTTGAACGTATGATGGTATTTTTTTGAGAAATATAGAAGTGAAGAGTTTGTCTTTTGTATGAATATTGTCAAAAGCCTTACACATGAGTTGAATATAGAGCCTACACTTCTAACTAGAGGTCATATTATTAGGAAAAGACAATTTGACGAAAATGATCATGATAAAGAAATGTAATCAATTGAGGATCCCTTCAAAATTAGTTACTTTCTAGTTATTATAGATATGACAATTACTTCGATGAAGAATATATTTAATCAATTAACAACATTTAAAAGTATTTTTGGATTCTTATTTGATTCAAAAAAGTTGAGATTGTTGGATGATAATGAATTAAAAGAATATTGCATTAGTTTTACGATTACTTTTTTCTCATGATAATGTATCATATATGGATTTAGATGATTTTTTTGAATTAAAAGTACTGCAAATGACTTTGCCAAATGAGTCAATGTCAATGGTTGAAATTCTTCAATTTGTTAAAACTATAGATTATTATCCAAATGATTTAATTGCTCATCGAATCCCATTAATCGTAGTTGTGACTGTAGCATTAGTTGAGATAAGTTTTTCAAAGTTAAAATTAGTGAAAACTGACTCGAGGTCTTTAATGTCAAGTTGAATGATTTGACTATTTTATGTGCTTAGAAAGATATGTTAGACAATATTAATCTTGATACTATTATTGATGATTTTGCGTATAAAATACTCTTAACAATTGTTCTTCGTAATCATTTGTGTGTTTGTTAATGCAATTATGTAACTGCTTGGTATTTTGTAATTTGATGTTATTATTTAATTGTTGCTACTGCTATTGTTGTTGCTACTGTTTTTAGTAATCTTGTTGTCACAGATATTTGAAAGATGTTGTAAGCTGCTATTATGATCATTCGATCTTAGTATTTTCTCGAGTATGTAGACTCATAACTTAAGTCACTTATATATAGATATTAAATTTTCATAATAAAAATATGCTTTTAAGATTTACATATTTGTATATTTCCGATTCATTGAAGCATGTCCTTTCACTTTGTCTAGGCCTATAAAATGTTGTAAATAACCCTGACTTGGGTATAAGCAAATGAGCTACGGGAGAAGAAAGGAAAATAGGTCTTATGTTTTAAATTTAATAAAATAATTAACAATTAGTTGGATAAATAGTGGACACATGATTAGCACAAAAATTTGATGTACCTTGACATTAACAGAAAACTTAACATTAGGCTATTTTTTGTAACATATTGAAAGTTTAGATATCTTAACATCATTTTTTAAAAGTTTGAATTAGTAATGCAAAATTGAAATAAATTTAATTTTTTGTAAGTTAATGTAAAAAAATATAGTTAGGTATCCCCCGACGACCTCAACAAGTTATAGTTGTCGATACATTGATAATGAAATAAATATGCAACAACAAGAACAACAATAACAACCAGTATAAATTTTACTGAGGCACGAGATCTAGAAAGATCTAATAGTATACAATCTTATTCTTTATTAGTAGAGATATTGTTTTAAAAAATAAAACGAAAAAAATATGCAATAAATCTCCCATTAACAATTATTTGGATAAATCTACCACTTTTGTTTCTGCTTGATGTGGACACCAGACTTAGGTTATTTTTGGGTTCATTTCTCTATTTCTTACAACCAAAATATTTAGATGTCTTTAAATATCGTTGACGAGTAAGTTTTCAAATCTTTAAAATAAAAGGAAAATCCTTTTTCTTTATTTTTATATTTTTCCTTTCTTAGGTTGTGAATATTTGGATTGTAATAAAAATTTAAAAGCAACCAAATTTTCAAAGGAAGGATAAATTATTCTGAAAAAAGAAATAAAAATTGTCAACCCTTAGAGATAAAAATGAGTTAATTTATAGGTCTAAATTTAAAAGTTTTTAATGGACTAATTTATGAGCTAAATTAAGCCTAGACTAGTCTAAGGCTTAATTTTTTAAAGATAAAATGACATCCTTTTATTTAGAAAAATTAGATCTCTAATAGGCTTGAATTTAAATAACCTAAGTCTGGACTCAATAAAAAAACACTAATTTAAAAAAATATAAAAAATTAGCAAGACAAATCTGATAGCCGTCCTTATTAAATCTAATGATTAAAAAATGGAATCATTCCGATTAATTTTTCGGTTTGGTTTTTATGTATTTAATTCTCGTATTATCGCTTTCACTTTCCGATGGTTCTTAAAACAATGGTATAGTGACTGCTATCTTTGCCCCCTCGCACGTGACAATCACCCCTCCTCCAGGACCTCCACTGTTCGGCATCCACACATCGGCCTATAAATAAAGCTAATGACAAACCATATCACAAACCAACCAACCACCGCCAACCACCACTAACGACCACCGCCTACTGCCACCGTCAATAATGGCTGCATCTCTTTCAATGTCAAGGCTTCTCATCTCGTCGCCGGCGACCGCTACCTTCACCACCACCAAGTCGCTTCTCTCACCTCACTCGCTGTCTTCTAAGCTATCATTAACTTCTCATTCTCTCAAACACTTCCACCAAAAGCCGCTCTCTCTAAAGCGACTCTCAACCAAAATTCACACGACCCCATCTGTTTTCGCCACCATTTCCGTCGGCGACAAACTCCCCGACGCCACCCTCTCGTACTTCGATGCCACAGGCGAGCTCCAGACCACCACCATCTCCGAAGTCACGTCCGGCAAGAAGTCCATCCTCTTCGCCGTCCCAGGAGCTTTCACTCCGACGTGTTCCCAGAAGCATCTTCCAGGTTTCGTGGAGAAATCTGCGGAGCTCAAGTCAAAAGGGGTTGATCAAATCGCATGTATATCGGTCAACGACGCTTTTGTGATGAAAGCATGGAAAGAGAATCTGGGTATTAACGATGAGGTGCTGTTGTTGTCTGATGGTAATGGGGAGTTCACGAAGGCTATAGGGTGTGAGCTGGATTTGAGTGATAAACCTGTGGGTTTAGGAGTGAGGTCCCGGAGGTATTCTCTGTTGGCTGAGGATGGTGTTGTAAAGGTGCTTAATTTGGAGGAAGGTGGGGCTTTTACTTCAAGTGGAGCTGAGGATATGCTTAAAGTGCTTTAAGTTTTGTTGTGGTGAGTTTTAAACTTTTAAAGCCGGCGCTGTGTTTTGTCTTCGTTTTTGTTTGGATATCATGTTCTTAGATAGGCATTCTGTTTAATAAACTGGATGAAACCTGTGTGGGTTCCAGTGAACTTAAGTTACTTATAAATTCATCAGGTGATGCTTCATTTTAGTACTTGCGTGATTAGCTGTGATAGCTCTTTGCGTGGTTATAATCCATGAGAATTGATGAGGTGACACCGGACGGATTGTTGGTTTGTTGGTTTATGCTTGATCCTTTAATTTGTTATTATTTGCTTGAATCGTGTTTATGGTTTGCTCTTAGCAGATATCAAATTTTCTTGTGGTGGATGATTATAAGTTGCAATGTCTCCAAGTACTTTTTGTGTGTTATTAGTTATTACATAATAGGTTCATTTGCTTGATTGAAAATTACCAATAGAGGAGAACGCATGATATAGAGTCAGCGGACTTGATCAAACCTGATGGATTTTGGTATCTGGAGCAATGTGTCCGAGGATCATTTATTTTGCCATAAAATTTATAGTTATGTTGAATTTGTCTTTTTTGTCTTGATGGAACATTTTCTTTATTAGATGTTTACTGGTAAGAAATGTAAGACACAGCATTATGAGGGTTATGCAGACAGAAAATCAGGTAATATAGTTACAAGCTTTAAGTACCTAGAGATGGCACTGCTTTGAAACAAATTCGTATTGTGTTGGAATAGTAGTTATTTTGGTGACTGGCCTTGAGCCCTTAGCACAAGATTATCGCACAATCCTTTCTTGTGCATTCTTTCAGTGTCCTGATAGCCTTTGCAGCATTCTCCTCAAGATTATTTGTTTATCTGCTCTAGTATCATAATTTCTAAGAAGGAGAAACCTAAGACTTTTAAGATGGTAAGTGAATGATGACAGGGAATGTACCATGTAGAGAATCAAAGAACACGGGGTATGTACGATGTAGAGAATCAAAGAATACCTTAAAATACTGTTCGTATCTTAATGAATTATAACAGCATGTTGATAAAAAACCAGTCTTTTTGAAATTTACAGCTGTTGGAGATCTAGTTGAAAGGGTTGAAAATAACATTGCCATATAGCTGAGCTATTATAAAAAAAGCCTTAAAGCTCAGAAATGGCAATGTGAAACAAGATCGAAACACAAATCCATGACTATTGTTTGGGATTCTCATCTAGATGTTGATATTTGACAAGCATGGTGATGGCTCAACTGAATTAGCAAGTTCAGGGCAGCCTGTTGCTGACAGACTGGAAAGATTACCCTGTATTAGTTCCGTTGTTTATCAAATTACTGATACAGCAGCCAGTAATTTGAGAAGTGAGAAATAAATATCTTGGTATTGATTGTTGTTAAGTACCAAGATACATGTTGGTTCTCGAGTGTTGATGGTCATGCATTATTTGAGATTCGGCTCCATTTGTTTTTTACACTCTAAAAGTAGACATATGGTCTTAGCAGAAGATATCAAATCATCGATTGAGTTTTCTTTGCCTTTGAAAAGAATGTTAAAATAGTTTGCAATTGTTTATTGTTCCTACTGATGAATAATAGAAAAGCAGCATTCATGTCCAACCTTTTGTGAACATGTTGCATCTTTTTGATTGTCACTCAGCTAATCATCAACAGACTGTTCTTATTAATACTGAGTATATCCACATAGCGCCTTTAGAAATGGAAACTTTGTATTGTATAGGCTACTGCAGAGGAATTGAATGTAGTGAAGGCTGTCTACTTGCCGTGAGAAATGGTTACAGCCTCAGCCATCATTTACAACATTGTCATTAGAGGCTTGTTGCTTTTATGGGCTTAAAACATCTGGGACTAGGTGTTTTATCAGTTGGAAATATGTCTATGCTGATATTTGTATTGAGAATTTCCAGAAAAATGATTTCTTGAAAAGAGTTTTGCTGCTATATCCAAAAGGTCACTAACAAAAATACCAACTCTCTAATTGTCAGCTGGTCTAAAGCTAACCAACTAACTACTAAGTAGTAAGTACAACCAAAGAATAAGTCAGTCAATTGAGCTCCAAGTTAGCAGCTTCTAGCTATAAGTCGAGTTCCCTCAGGAGGCTGCAAAGGCATACATTTGTAAGCCTGTCGTGTTTGAACATCATAACAAAGATAAGTCAGTCTTATTTAACTATTGCTGCTCAGGTTTTGTTATCATCGCCATGTCAACAAACTTACATGAAATCGTATTGTTACTTCAATCTCAAAAGCACGATCCTATACCCGAGGTTCACACACAAAATCTGGTTATTTGTTTGCATAAAGAAAGAACAAGGCCTGCAAGATTACCCCAGGAGAAAATAGCAAAACTTGAAAGAAAGTGTTGCCGGTGAGGCAACAAGTAAATAAGCGTAGGAGCCATCTTGCAATTGACAGCAAGTCTAACGTCAAAAGTAAACCTATGTGCAAAATTTACAATTATTATACAAATTTATCAACTGTTGCTTGTTTGAGGCGTTCTGATACGGTACAAATAAGTCAAGCAGGTTCTGGCCGAGCCACAATTAATAGGTTGAAGATGACAATCGGCAACCAGATGGAACCTGTTTCCGGAAGATGAGCTACATGTTTAATATAGAAGAAGAAAGAACAAAGAGCCATCCTTCATCTCCATAAACGCTGTTAACAGCCCGTTCTCCAGTAACAAACGTTCCAATGGAGATATTCAAACATCCCAGTTTTTGTCCTACACCTTTGCTTCAGCAGACCGCTGCTCACTTGTGCTCCAATCATCCATTCCTTTAGAGTTTATGTCACTGCAGATAATCTCGGCCTCGTGCAATCTCCCTTCCTGCCTGAGCCCGGCGGTAAGATCATTTTGAAGGCTGACATTTGGGCAAAACCCATTCTCAAGCATTTTCTTATAGCATAGGTATGCCCCATGATAATCCTTTAGGTCGCAATATCCCTTAATCAGTTTGTTGTAGGTCTCAGATGTGGGTTTCAATCCCTTGGATTTCATATCATTGACAAGACCATTTACTTCCGACAGTTCTCCCTTCTTGAGATACCCAAGAATCAAGCCATCATATGTCTTATTTTCGGGAAGAACTGCATCGCTTAGCATCTCTTCCTGCAAAGACAATGCCTTCTCGAGATCTCCGTTCTCTGCAAGACAGAGAATCATTGCATTGTAAACAACTCGATCTGGAGCAAGGTTCATCTCTAGCATCTCATTAACCAATGTCTGTAAATGATCCATTCCATCCTTGCTGCAGCCACTAATTAGGAGATGAAAGGTTTTCGTGGTAGGTTTTATGCCTAACATTTTCATAGCTTCATATAGCTCTCGACACTTCTTTGCATTTCCTGCATTTGAGTATCCTGAGATCAAGGAGTTGTATGTGATCACGTCAGGGCTGTAACCACTATTTTTAAGTTGGTGAAGGATGTCTTCAGCTTCCTTTAACTTTCCCTTTTTACAGAGCCCGTTGATAAGTGAATTGTATGTCACCAGAGTTGGGGATATTTCACTTATTAGCATCTCATCAAGGAACCTAAAAGCATCTTTCAACTTCCCCATCGTACAGCACCCATCAATGAGCATATTATATATTTGTGCGTTTGGCGAAATCCCTCTGCCTATCATATCCCCCAAGACTATTTCTGCTTCAAGAGTCTTATCATTCTTGCATAAACAATTTATCAGAGAACCATAGCTAACAACATTTGGCTTTATTCCGGTATCTTCCATTTCTTCAAGAATCTGGAAACACCTGTCAAAACTACACAACTTTCCATATCCATTTATAAGCGAGTTATACGTCTCCAAACTAGGTCTAACCCCCTTTTCCACCATCTTCTGAACCCACTCCTGTGCTTCTTCCATTTTATGCATTCCACAGAACTTATCAATCAAAGAATTAAAAGAAATGGAATTTGGTCTCAACCCACGGCTTTCCATTCGCTCAATAGTAGAAATGGCTCCATTAATGTCATCTACCCGACAATAACCATTCACAAGAGTGTTAAATATCACTTCATCTGGAACAAGACCTTCATCCATGAGCTTCATCAAAAGCTCCTCCGCCTTATCAACTCTGCCTTCTTTACACAACCCATTGATCAAAATGCTGCTTGTATAATTATTGATCTTAACTCCCCTCCTGGACGCTTCTGTATACAAATCCATGGCACCTTCCCCATCACCACTCTTCACTAAACCATCAAAAAGTATACTATACGTAAACCCGTCAGGCACAAAACCATTCTCTTTCATCTCATCCAACAGTCTTCGCGCCTCCTCCATTCTCCCCGCTCTACGAAGCCCATTTAGCAATGAGTTGAATGTGAGGACGCTAGGCTTTATATTATCCTTCTTCATCCGTTCTCTCAAATTAAAAGCCGCCTCCACCTCCCCAACCTTACAGTACCCGTCAATGAGAGTATTATAAGTCACTTTATTAGCCCACAATTTCCTGTTACACATTTCATCAAACAGCTTCTCCGCATCTTTTATCCTATTTTCTTTACACAACCCGCCCATCACAACATTGTAAACAAACACGTTGGGACTCACTCCTCGACTTTTCATAGACTCCAACAACTCCATAGCCCTCTTCGTTTTCCCAATTTTGACAGCTGATTGCACTGCTCTCCCATACATATATCGATCAGGCCTAAAACCCAAATGAACCATCTCATTAAACAAATCAAGAATCTTATCAAATTGTTTCCTCTCTAACAAAGACTCAATTAACATTCTCACACAATCAAAATTAGGAACAACTCCGTCTCTCCTCATCAAACCGTACAACTCTGCAGCTTCATTGTGCATCTTGGACTTGCAACAAATTGCAATCAACATGTTGGAAAGATTGAGTTTTATCGAAGGGCAAGCGACCGACAGGAAAGAGAGAAGCTCACACGGTGAGAAGAATGGTGACTGTGAGACAACAAGAGACCTCGCAAGGCTATAGGCCGATTCCATGCGGCCCTGCTGGAGGAGTACACGAAGCTTGTGAACTTGTTCGTGGTTTTCGTTGTCATTGCAGCTGATTGCTGGATTAATGGCTTCTTGAGTCGGTTGGGGTTGGGGGGTAGCGAGTGAGCAAAAGGAGAAAGAGAGACTTGAGATCGAATGAAGAGGTTTTGTGGAGGAATAACGATGCAATCGTGTAGCCATCATTTTTGCAGTACGCAAAAACCCTTCTTAAACCTCTTCTTAAGCTTCTTTCCTAGTTATGATAAGATTTGGACCAAAGACTTACCGCAGTCACATAACCCAAATGAAAATGGGTTAAAAGCGCACGTGAGTTGATAAAACGCTATGTTAATTTAAGTGAAGTCGTGGGTTCAAACTGTTGTATGTAACCGTTTAAAATTTGGAGTCAAAACTTTACCTTTTGTAAGGGACCTACCCAACAAAAAAGGGTTAAAGGTTTTTTTTTCTTCTGAACTTTAAATTTATATCAACCAATTTATTATTATATTAATGTCAACTAAAAGGCTAGGCTGTGAATGCTTTCTCAGTATACAACTATTTTCTCATATAATTGAATGATCAGAATCTATTAGGGTGTTCTTAGATTTCACATTTCAGTGCCCTGCATGATTCACTATTAGACCAAAGGAGAGGTAGGATGAGGTTGAAATTGTTAACAAAGAGTGGAACTTGACACATCTCTATCAAATTCATTGCCTTTCAAGCCAGTACCAGTAAGTATAACAGAAACAAGGAAACTGTGGAAATTAAAAGAGCTACTGAATCTCACAATCACAACCCAATTTCAAAATCTTCAAACGCTAACGTATCTTCTTGGATTTCAAAAACCTGAAGCTACCTCCGTTCAGCTTCGTTCTTATATCAACTGTATAACATGGATGTCTTTGCAGTGACTTGCACTATTCACAAGAGAGTATGGCGTTCGAACTACAGCACTCGAGCGTTTTTTGTTCATTCTAAAAAAGAATCGACTTACTTCAGCTGTTTTTATACAAGATACAGAACACAAGAATCAACTATATGAACAACTCAAACCCAGTAGGCTGAGTGAAGTAGCAAATGGCTGGACGTGGAATTGCCAAAAGAACATTACCAACTCCTCAAGATTCCATCAAGTGTGTGGAACAATGGTGCCCACATATCCAAACCCCACGATAGAGAAGGCAATTGATTGTGTAAATAGAAACAGGAAGTAGTGATTTTTCCCAAACGCAAGATCATAGCAACCGCAGAAGAAGAGGTAAGCTCCAGTTCCAAGCTCTAATAAGTGGAGTCTGTGACAGAAAACGGTCGGTTTTAGTAGACTCTACTAAACTTCTTGTGTATGGTTCATGTAAAATGCGGATTCCAGAAAAAGGAGAGTCAATTACCTTTCTCCAATCCTGAATCGAGGTTTCCTAGGTGCTTTTGTTGCTTTGATCTTAAGAGCATCGCCTAGTTTCTCCGTAACAATCCACTCGTTGACTCTACCAGCCTCCAACAAGCCAATGAATGTAGCCTTAGTCCTATGTAGGGACATGACATTCTCGAAAAGGATCCAGAAAACTATCAAATGAAGCGATCTGCAAGACCAATTCCACCAAATTTCAACAACTTGAACCAGTTATTGCCTAAAATTATCTTATGGTGCTCAAGGTCGGCACATTTATATGAACTCAAGAGCTTTACAAGTAAAAAGACTTAAGAGTGTAAATAAATTTGATTTCAGAGTTCAGAAGAAAACGAGACCTTGGAGTTCCAACTGCGTTGAGAAGGGTAATGATGGAAGGAATGTAAACAGCCCCCCATTTTGGAACCTCAACTTCAGGTACCAACACAGTTGCAGGCATGACGACACAGTAGAAAACAAACGTAACAATGTGAGCTACGATCTTCCTGACCAAAAAGAAGCTGTAGATCACGTGTACCTTCTTCCACAAAGTCACTTTCTGCAAGACAATTTTTTCATGTCAATATTCTTTTCTCGAGATGGGATATTTGTTAGAAACAGAATTTAGATCAACCTTGTTTTTCACAATCTCCATTAACATTTTCCTGAACAGATTAGCAGGACCACAGGACCACCGATGCTGTTGATACCTATAGGCCTTCAATGTACTTGGCAATTCATTTTTCACCTGAAAGCAGTAATGTGTTCAAGAAACTTGTATCAGAAAAACGACAATATGCAACTGTAAGAATAATTTCTTACATGTTTGTTAATTTGTCTACTCCCTCCTTTTTGTTAATATTTTAGTCAATTCTAACAGAACATGATAGCCTTGAAACTGAAGCTGAACAATGGCTTGGTTATTTAACTATAAAACCAGAACATGGGTAGTCTTACAGTGGATTATGGGCACTTGACCTTGTCAGAGTTTGTAACCAACAAGGATTACCTTCGTCTAATCAAATTAGCGGAAACTAAGCACAGTTTACATAAATTAGATGGATGGATGTTAATAGAATAGGATAAGTAATCTATAAGGTTTCAATTAAAAATGGTTAGATTACCTTGAGATTGCCAATGTACACAAATTTCCAGCCTTTCAAGCTAGCTCTGACTGCTAGGTCCATATCCTCCACCGTCGTCCTATCCTTCCACCCTCCTGCTTCGCTTAGCGCTGAAAGTCTCCATACACCTGCTGTCCCTGTAACGCGTACAGAAACAACAACTGAATCGTAGACTTTATCTGATTGAGTTGCACATTATATCACGTTTTTTCATTTCATCACCAAATCATCAGTCAAGCCTTTGTCACATTAGAAAGTCCTCAGTTTCCTGTGTGGATCTTGAAACAACAATAGGGAATTTACCATTGAAACCGAAGAAGGCATATGTGGAGGAACCCACTTCTTGTTCTACCGTGAAATGGTAATCCAAAGACATTTCTTGCATTCTTGTCATCAAGCACTCATCAGAATTCACTGCAAAACAGCCCGGAAAACAGCTGCCGTGTCAGCCAACAAAGCTGGCAACTAGATTTCAGTTCAAGACTAAATTACAAAATCCTTTTCACATCAAATTTAGTTTGTCGGTGAGTAGCGTTTAACACTGACAGGGATTGTAAGGACCACCCATTAAGATGTCACATGCAATTGCCGGGAATATTAGGCGAAGAAGAGCCTTTCTGGGGAAACAGACAAATATACCCTTCATTCATGATATTCATCAATGGCCGATCCAACATGTCCCTCCTCCTTCCATCATTTATGAACATGGATGCTGGGGTAGATCGGTCCAAATTTTAGCACTTTCCTTAGCAAGTCATTTTAAGGGAGGATTCCCAACTTTTGCAGAGAAGAAAAGCGAATGACTTTTGTTGGAAATTTGCAGTCTGGTTAAATTCCAAATGGACCGTAGTTCCATTCTTTGTGGTCCATACCACTTACATACAAAAGGCATTGCATTTGTCTCAATGGCTTGACGTGTTTCCCTATCTGTGATTCAAACTATTGGGACTCAAAAGTACAAAACAAAAGGCCTATACCAATTACCAAGTACCTACGTACTGCTACAATCAAAGCTGCCTAGGATTCTTCAAATTTGGCATTTCAGTAGAATTTTTAAAATTATCTCAAATAGATCTTACTTACCTACAATTCTGGCAATTACAAATTACCATTGACGTTTGCTGAGGTATGGAAATTAATTGAAACAAACCCGAGAATACCAACTAGACATCAAGTTCAGGTTTTTGTATAATTTGCCCTGTTGGGGTAGTTTAGCAAGTGAGTCCATGTTGTCTTCATAATACAACGGCAGCCATTGTACCACACGTGTTCGTCAAGTAAGCGGCCGCCAAGGATTGGATCCTGATGGCCGCACGAGGTAGGACCCACTTCTCCACTACCCTCAACCATTGTCCCAAAATTAACATACCCACCGACAGTTTCTTGAAAGCGGTGAAGCCCTACTCTAATTAATCTTAAATTAATATGAATATGTGCTTAACAAACCAGAGACACTGAAAAATGTGAGGGTAAGTTAGATTTACCGAATTTCCAACGAGCCTGAACCAAAGCCAATTCGGGGTTATGAGTTAGAAAGGGAATGGTGCGCCAGAGAAAATCAGGCTCCGGCTGGAAATCTGCGTCAAAAATGGCCACATAATCGCAGCGTTTCACGTAGCTTTTCTTCATGCCTTCTTTAAGAGCCCCAGCCTTGTAGCCATTTCTGTTGTCTCTTATTTCGTACTTTATGTTTATACCTTTGCTTGCCCATCTCTGGCACTCGAGCTCAACCATGTCCTGCATTGATTTCCATGCAAAACCAACATCACATTTTTATATTGAACATGCCTACAAGTGAGGTTTTGGTCAAAATGGCTTTTCGTTTTAATATTATCATTTTTCTTCCATCTGCAAGACTATTCAATATATGACAAGTTGTTAACGTTCAGGTTGAAAATTGTCATTAATGAACATGTACCTTGATGGTTGGGTCCGTTGAGTCGTCAAGGACTTGAATTATGATGCGATCAGAGGGCCAAGAGAGACCACATGCAGCTCCAATGGAGAGCTGATAAACCTGCGTGAAAATGGAAAAAACACATGGATCGAAACCAGTTCACTTTAAGGCACTTGAATGGCAAAAAACAAAGGTCGAGATGAGGCAGAGCAAAGAAAAGGACCTCTCGTTCATTGTACATTGGAATTTGAACCAGAACCATTGGATAAGCAGAGTTACCCAACTCAACGTCGTCTTTCAAAGGCTCCCATTTGTAACGCTTCTCTGGTTTTCGACCCAGAAGCTTGACTAACACAATGACGATGCCCATGTACACCCTTTCGATGAAAAGCATCAGAGACATGATCAAACAGATGGCAACAGCAAGTCTCAGTAGAGGCACGATCAATGGAGCTTTGATCAGGTCCCAAATGATAGAGAACTGCATAGAAATGTCATCTCTAGCTCCTTCAAAAGCATTGGGAATCACAGTCGTGGAAGTAAGCCGATCCATTGATGACTAGTTCTTACGTTTGTTATCGTACAGAACAGAACAGAACAAAAACAGAGGAGATGCAAATGGGAATCGAAGGAACAGATGTTTTAAGTAGATTAAAGAAACACACTAGATCTAAATACGAAATAATGGAACTCCTTTGAGAAAAAGAGCAAGAATCTTTCGACTTAGACTCTTGAGTTTTGCTTCTGTTATACGCAAAAACACAATGCAGAGCTGTAATGTCAGTCCCTTGACTCCAAAATCTGCACACTCCTACAGCACATACATTTTAGACGCGAACAGGGGAAAAGAAGAAAACTTGAAAAATACACTTTGAAAATCTCTCTGAATGTATCAAAAAACTCATGTGCATTACAGAACCAGCCACAAGAAACAGATGGTTGGTAGAAAACAACTACTAAACTGTTTAATCTTCCATTTTGTTTAATGATTTGGGTTCCGGCAAAGAATGAAACTTGGTCTGCTTCTGTGACCAGAGAGGACAACAGAAACAGAAGCAGAAGCAGAAGGATGCAAATTACTAATGTGTGAGACAGAGGAAATGAAATGAAGAGCCAGCTAAAATGAGAGACAATAATGCCTTTTTATAGTCCCTCTCTTGTTCTATCTACAAGTCCTCTGTTTTTATTGAACTTTATAAAGATCGTCCCATCAAAGAGCTTGTGAGAACCTGACCAAAACGAAAACTTGTAACCTATTGTACTAAAAAGGAAGCTTTTGAAGTGGGCTGATCCTTTGTCCATTTTTTCATGTCCAACCCTGTCCAGTTTGCATCTGAGCCATCCATCCACGTAGGACTCACTACAGAGGATTTGAGGGGTTTGAAGTTTGAACCCTAGGTTTTATTTAAACACAATTTCTTAAGGAGAGGCCAGAAATTATAAAACAGAAATTTGTATTCACCAAAAAACACAAGGCGACCTATAGGGGCTTGTTTGACAATAATTAGATTACATTAGCTGATAGCTGAGAGTACATTAATATAATTGATTTAATTAACGGATAATATTAACTATTAATTTAAAAATATTTGATAAAATTAACTATTTAGTGTTAATTATTTATGGATAAAATGACTTACGAAGGTACGACTTAAAAAATGATTTATAAAGGCATGAGTATTATATCTTAGTATTTTTTTAATATTCTCATAAGAATTTAGGCTTAAATTTCAATTTAATTTAGTCAATCGTCAAAATTAAATAATAAAACCTATTTTCCTATGCTCAAAATAAAAATAATTATTTAAATTAATGTTAGAAACTAAACTGAAAAAATGTAACAGTTAATGAGCATAAAACTTATTTTAATTATATGAAAATATAATCCCCTTAATAAAATTAGTCTTCTATTATAACTAAAACTAAAAACCGATTTTTAATAATTTTATCTATTAAAATTAACATTAAAATAATTTTTTAGACAATAACTATTTGAAAAACATTTTTATGATTAAAAATATTAGAATATAAAAATATATTTTAAATTTAAATTTCCTTAATTACAAAATTTAATCCAAGTATTAATAAATAAAATGAACGCAACTTGAAATTTTCCTTCCCAACTCAATCTTTGAATCTAACATTATAGAAAATTTTGGACAGCATAAAATAATTTGGTAACAGTTTTTGTATTGTACAATATCAAATCCAATGATACTTATTTTATTTAATTAAAAATAGAATAATTTTTGAAAATAATGATACCGATATGCATTACAAAATTTTATTAAAAAAAATCTAACTTAGTTTAATTTTTGAATAAATCGGAGCATTTTTTATTTTGAACAAATTGAGTTCAATCTCTATCTTTATCTCTCTCTCTTATCTCCTCTCTTGTAATTTGTAATAACTTTCTCTTATCTTCTCTCTTGTAATTAGTAATCATTTTTTGGCACAATCGTCTTTTTATTCCTTAACTTCTCAGCTGCCGGAGCAAATGCTCCATAGGAACATTTTCACAAATAACATATTGAGTTTAATCCGCCAACTTAGTTAACTAATTATTAAAAATGATTATCAACGATTTGATATGATCAAACAGCCAAATGCCTCTCAATCCACTAAAAAATAACTGATCATTCATTTACCAAACAAGACCGTATTCTAAAGATACTGATAAATTGAGATAAATTATTGGATATTATGGATGTTCAATTATTTTGAATGGTTTAATCAATTAATTAACTAATAAAATAATGTAAATCTTAAGTTAATTATATATAAAATAACAAAAATTTCTTACAAGAATAATGGCAATAACTTAGAAATGAACTCAGCTAAATACATATGGTGGTATCTTTGATGACTTGACTGAATGTAATAAGCAGTGGTTGGGTACATTGAAGAAGAAGCTAAAGAGGAATAGTATTCACATAATAAAGGGAGGAGAGTGACCACAGCTGGATATATAATAAAAAGGACTGCTCAGCTGTTGCCTTTGGTCCACCCTAATTCTTATTGTCCACATATCCTATCCATAATTAATGAAGATATGTATTTTTTTATATTTTTGTTAGTATATATATTATATAATTCAAATTAAAATGATTAGATCCCTTTTGATATTGACTAAAACTTTAAGAGATGCACCTACCGCGTTTCTGATATTATCTTTTTAATTACAGCTTATTCCCTCCAATTTTCAGATTATTTGTTAATTAACAAATAAATGTACACAACAATCGTAAATTCGAGGAAGGTCATTTTTTTATAGTTGCCCACGAGATGTTTTAGGTACCTTTAAGCCATCCACACCTAGACTAATCTCCGCTCGAACTGAGTAGGTCTCTTATGGGAGGCAAAATTCTGACCTCAAATTTTAAACGGCTGCATACATGAGAGGGTTTCGAACCCGCGACTTCACTTAAACTAAGAGAGTCCCTTATTAACTCACTTGCGCCTGGGATTCTTTTTTTTATATTTTTACAAAGAAATTATTTCCATAACGTGACTAGACGACCTTACAATTATAAAAGAGCAATACAACTTTACCCTAACTACAAAGTTACTCAAAAGCTAATAATTCAACATCTCTTGTCCTATTGCAGGGCCTTTATTACAGATAATTCTACCGGGTCCTCAAAGATTTGATTAAATGAATCATGGGATCTCGAATATTTAACAGAATAAACAAAACGGTAACAATGGCCAAGTGTTCGTTAAGAAGTTCAACTTGCAGTTGACTTGGATTGGCACATGCAGTCTAATGGAATACATACACTAGAGGAACATCATACCACATGATTTTATAGCTCGGAGGCCATGGCTTCTCTGAAGAAATAGTTGTACATGCAATATTTTAGAGATCAAATCCACTCTGTCAAAATTCAAGGCCACATACAAATTGCTCTGTGCGTATCTTTTGCGAGAAATGTTAATTCTATGTCAGGTCTAGTTTATTAAGATTTATCTTTCCTTGTTTGTATTTCTTTAGCTTTAGCTGCTGACAATGGTTATTAACGAAGTGTCTTCTTTTGTTTTCAAAAAAAAAATCAGAATTAAAGTTAAATTTTAAATGAAGCATAATATATTATTTAAACCTGTGAATCTCCGTATAGTACCGTAATGGCACATACATGCTCTCTAAATGTTTCTTAATCATCACCTAATTCAATCCAAGTTAGTCAATAACAAATCAATCAACTGATCTAATCCAATGGCGTCCTATATTCTTTGCTTATCGATATATAATTATGTTTCAAAGTGCTAATCATCTTCCCTCAAACATCATAATTTGTCACGTCCACCTTTAGAACAGTTCTTTATTGCGTTTCTTTCCATGACAGTGAATTTTCTTTTATAAAATATATATATAGACAGTAGTACAACTGCATACATGATGAGCATAAAGAAGACTGTTGTGAAGTATTGCTTCTTTAATGCAAATTTTTGGAAAAAGAACCAAGTAGTCCAATTTCAGTTGTCGGCATACATTAAAAAAGAACATGAATGTTAATATCAGATCTGTATTTTCAAAAGCATATTATTGCCTACAGCTTTAGGTATCAAATGCTATATGTACATGTATAATATACGCACTTTCCACTGCAACACAAAGAGCTTTAAGCAACAATATGTTTGTAACGATTTTATAATGTGTTGCTTAAAATTAATACTCCCTCTGATTTATAATAAGTGTTGTTTTAGATACATTTTAATTATTCAAAATAAGTGTTATTCTTGACTTTGTATGTATGTTTATAATTTTACTTTCAAAATTAACCTTTAATTTCTCTTTCATCTTAATTACACATATCACAATTTCAGGACAATTTAATATGCAATTTCTCTCACAATTTCTTATTAATATGTAATTTCTTTCTCATCTTAATTACACAAATCACAATTTCAAAGCAATTCATGAGAGTATTAATAAGAGTATATCTATAATTTCATTAGCTTTCTTAATAAGCGTGCATTTTTTTAAAACGACACTTATTATGAATTAAAGAGAGTATAATGCAATAGTTTTAAAAGTATTGCCTTTAATGATATTAAGATGCAACGATAATAATAAACTGTTTTCTAATATTAAAAAAGACAACAAAATCAAAAGATTGTTGCTTTAAAAGTTTATATATGCAACAAATCTAACCATTGTTATATATATTTATAAGTAACAATTAAAGTGTTGTTATTATATATATATATTTATATATTATTTTTTTAATAATCTCAAACTTACCAGATTGGTACATGTGTTGAGTAGTAGAACCAACTTCATAACAAAAATGCCCAAGGAATCAAACGATGTAATTTATAACTCCTTTTTTTTTTTTTTTGTCCTAGATCAAGGTATCTACCGGCAAACCCAATGACTAATATCTTCGTTGATTTGTAGGCATCTTATAGGGTGAGACAGCTGGCCCAAAGATTTAAGGCTGCTCCATACTCAAAGTCAAGGATCGAACCTCTAACCTTTAATTAAGGATGAATGACTCCCTTTCTAATTCTTCTTTACTTTTAACCTAATATCCAGATCTTCCATACCGGTTAGACCACGATCAACGTTACTTTGTAGGTTTCTTCATGCTAGATTGAGATTCCTTGCTTTGGTAGCTTCGAAGATGGCTGTTGAGACATTAGTGTCTTCCTCCTTTCACCTTCTAACTTTTGATTATACTGACAGTAAAAGTAAGGTTTCCCCTTTCTCCTAGTATTCAATCTCAATTTTTAGAAATTTCCTTTATTCTGTCCACATGTGAAAATCATAGATGAGTTTTATAGATGGGTACAAAATCACGTGTTTTTTTATATCAGTCTTTTTGCATATGTGTTTTGTAGATGGGATCCTCCATACTGTGGAACTATTTTGATTTTCGAGCATTGAAGAAGGCAACCAAGACTAGACTTCCATTGCATGAATGCCTAGTGTTGAATTCAGTATCCGTATCTATCAAGAGTAGTATCCAATATTTGCAAGACAAAAAGCAATCTTCAGCTCTTATTATTCAGTAGGCTAGTTTTGGTTCTTCTGTTTGTTTTCTGCAGGTCTGACATATGTATGGTCTAAAAATCAATTTACACATTTTGCAGCATTGTACTAGAAGCACTTACTTATGCACACAACTCTACTACCCTACGTGTCGTAGCCTTCCATAGTATGAAACTCTAGTGTTGAGGATTTAGCATCTATATTTTTCAAGAGTACTATCCCATTGTTGCAAGACAGAAGGAATCTTCAGTTCTCATTATTTAGTACGTCGCCCTGTTCTAATTCTTCTCTTTATGTTCTGTATGTCTCACTTATGGATGGTTCAGCAATTTATAGAGATATAGCTTCATGATCCACCTCTCTTGTAAGTAACTTTCACTTTCTTACCTTCAGATGTTTTACATATGTGTACAGGACATAGCTTCCTAGAATTCTTCACGTTAGGTACTTGGAATTGCTTCTTTATTGGTTATCATCCTTGCTAGTCACTAGGCCAATTTTGTTTAAAGTACAAGTCTTGCTTCGTTAAATGTTCCTTTATTCTAGTTTTTGACTTAGTAATTGAATTATAATTATATTTTAGTAGTGATTCCTAGTTTTTAGGAATTTTGTTAATAGTGTTCTTGTTTTTCTTTGGATTCAATCTCTACAAATAATTCTTAGGATGGTAGTAATCAATGAAGTTAACGTCTACCTTTTAGAGAAATAACTAATGACACAATCATTGTGCTCAGGTTGGTGCTAGTGATCATTGGTTTAATCACTACCTACCATTTTAGCTTATGTTGTTTGGTAGAGTCTATTGTTTGTGATTGGTGAACTTGATTTGGAACCAGGATTAGGTGATACTAATTCATGTATTTGAGAGCCAAGGTATATTCTTTGACACTATATGAGAAGGCTTCCTTCAGTGACATTGGAACTCTAATATATTTTAAATTTTTAAATCATTGTTATGCTCTTTTTATTTGCTGAGTCAGATGCTTGATTATACCTTCTATATCAATTTAAGTTGTTCCAGTCTATAATTTGTCTTTGCTGCTATGACAAGCTTCCTGTGCATGTAAACTTCTTAATTTTCTATACTCACATTTTGTAGTTAACATTATATGGAACACATAGATAGTCCATTGTGGCATTGAGTTTTGTATGTGAAATCATTACCCACTGCTATTAATGACCCTACTCTTGTTTCTGTGACTTGTCCAAATATGATACAGACTCTTGTTTGTAGTTAGTATTTCATTCTTTGGATATATCAACTTGTTTGTGAGCATAGTAGTTTTACAATTCTAATCTACTTCCTGTTTCTTTTTTTCTTCTTTTTTTAGGATGGTGATGATTAGGAGTAGATAAGGAGATACTTGGTAAAGGATTTTGGAGTGCCTACACATATTGGTTTGTTTAGTATTTAGATTAATTCACTTATATTCTATATTGAATGGAGGACGATATTTTATATTAAAATTTTAGCTAGTGATTTTTTCCTTTTGTATTTTGAATATGTTAAAATATTGAATTTTACAAGTCCTTATGGACTATTTATTATATATAAATGTAGTTTTTTTGTCGTTCACATTTGACAGTATGTACGCGATTAAGGCGTGTATTAATATTTATATATTTCTTTTAATATATATATGGATGTTGCCTACATAATGATATGAGTTTAATTTTATGTTAAATAATATTGGTAACAAAAGAATAAATTATTGCTTTTATTGTTATAAATTGTTGCCTAAAAAGATTCACTTTATTGCCTTATAAAGATTTAAAAGTGTTGCAATATATATTTAACATTGTTGCTATAGTTTGAAACTAATATGTTCCCTTAGTCAAAACTTAAAGTAATATTTTTTATTTTGTTACCTGATTAAAAAAATATGTTGCCATATACTTATTACAGCGCCACTTCTTGTAACAATATGAATCTTATTGTTTTAATAAAAGTGGAACGATAATTGTACTTATAGCTACATTTTTTATTGCCTAAAGTACTTTTTGCCGTAGTGCTCCTTAATTTTATTACAAGGGTATTATACCCTTTTCCTTAATCTCTCAATTTGTTTAGTGTACAAACTAAAGAGATGTGAAATGTTATTTATAAAGAAAATTATTGGGAAAGAGTTGGTAGGTGTCTAGGGCCAATGACGCACATGCAAATGATGTAGCATCTAACTTGTCTCCTAGACCTATCTAAATTGCTCTCCAGTCAATGAACTACTCGTGAAGCTTTTAACGTTCTTTCTAATTAAAAATACCTTGAAAACGGTATATGAGAGTTTGGTCTGAACTAGACACCATACCTCTCTCGCGCCCCACTCTATCTGGTCTTACTTGTTTTAACTTATTTCTTAAGGTTATACAAAGTTGTGCATGAAAAACGCAAAGGTTTCCTAAGCCTTAATCTTGGTGGAAGAAAAGACTTCTATAACAATGAAGCACAATTTAATTGGGTCACTCAATAGAAGTAGACAGTCTCTTATACCACACACAATTTCACCTGGTTGGGTCGGTCGTGCTAGGTTCAAGCCAACCTTAAAATAGCATGCGGGCTGATCGACCCGTTCTCAGACGATGACCTAATCTTAGCAAGTATTCACTATATAAGATCACTACCTTGTCATGACGCGATACCAGAACTTTAATATTCTCGATTCATAGAAAGACATGACATGTTTATTTTCATGATTCAACGGAATATTAATTACTTCTGTCATGTCAATTGCTTGTTTTCTGGTAAAAGCAACAGATCAATTCAGAACACTCAAGACTAGTACTCGGGATACTTTAACCTAACCGACGTTTTAAGAATCATTAGTTGAATTTCTAGTAACAAGAAAGGTTCTAAAGATCAAAGACATGACTTTTTGTGATAAATCAAAGACATAATCACTATATCTATGCACCAAGTAGATCTTTAGTGGGTGGGTGTGGGAAAAGGTGTACTAGTTAAGACTTGCACATAATAGGTATCAACTATGGCATTACGTTTTAACATATGCATGTACTTACCGGACCTAAGCATCGAATTCGCCTTTGGGTTTGTTTAACTAATCACTCCCAGTTGTCATTTCAGATTTTGGAAGACTTTACAAGTCATTATGCTAATGGATTCACCACTCTACCGTGATTTGTAACCCATCTTTGAGTGCTGCACTGCTGCTTAGTGAATGCGCCAGTTTACGAGAAAAGATTATGTGAAAATGTGTTGGTACATTTCAATCCATGACGATCACGCTAGTTAATCACTAGCTAACTCGGTTGAGTATTTCTCGAGTCATTTCAATGGTTCTGTTGTGCAGTAGCCCACTACTTATCTCGATTTTCAAAGCACTAGGATGTATTTCACCTCAACCCCTTCACAATAGGAAGCTGCAAATGAAAAATTTCCAATTCGGTGCCCCGAGTTGGTTTCCAGCAAGATGCCACAAAGTTCACAGTTCACACCAAGTCACTTGGCTAGCTTCTGCATGATTGACATGTGGTTCTTTAATGATTGAATTAACAGCTAAACTAAACTGAAGTTGGTTGCGCTTTTTAACTAGATTCTGTCGACTGTTCCGCTAACACTTCGCAATCCCAGATTTAGTTTTTATCTCAGGACCAATTGCATAATGAATGCTTAATCTGGTGTATTGAAACAAGTGAGCGATCGTGATTAATCAAAAGTTGGGACTACCTTTTTGCTGGGAAAAGAAACGACAACGGACTGTTACGGATGGAACGAAAAATATGAAAACATGTTTTAGATGTCAAAGTCAATAATATTGCTGTCATCCACCGTATGCAAGACCCCTCGCTCCTTTTTCTTCGACTTCAATAATAAGGTTTCATGATTGTGCACATGTGGTGGACGATCAACGACAATCGAGACACGTGTTAGATCCATCCACAATTGACAGCAGACTGGTCCTTCTGTTTCAAGCAGTCCTATTACCATTAACAAATTAGTTCTGATCTCTGGACATCATAGGATGATCAGATGAGGTATATCCTTCTATTCCATATTAGAAAAATGTTGCACATTTTTGCCCTTTTCAATGAAATTGGATAATTATTAATTGTATTTTTTTAGTTTTTCAAAAATTAATTAGTTCAGTTACATAATTTGATCAAGATAAAAATAATAAAATGGCTTAATAAATGATCTAAATCAATTAGTCAAAGTTTGATTAGAAAATAAATCCTAATCGGTGTGGACCAGACTCATATCGGCCTTGCGATGACGAAGTCTGATATGAAAGCTATATATAAAAGTTAAGTTCTCTTGCAGTAGCTCATATTTCAATTGTAAGTATAAGGATTCTTTGATCCGTTAAGAGAGTTTATATTTTGAGAAAACTGTAGAAAGACTTTACCCGTGTCCCGGAGAGGGGTTTCTGTAAAGACGACGATCACGCACGTTACGACTTCGGAAAGCTCATTTGAAATTATGGAAACCGAAATAAGGTATTTACGCATTTCTTTATTTCTTGCATGAAAGTAGTATACATGTGTATAGCCTTGAGAAACGAGGTGAAAACGAGCCTGGGAGCGCGAAAAATAGACCTGAAATTTGTTGAAAATCACCTTTTCCCTGCAAGGCACGCCTCACCGTTGGGCACGTGTATCAGTGACAAGGGGTGCGGACATGTCGGGTTCGTGTGTCACACGCGCCAAACACGTGGCGGGATACAGGCCGGATGCGTGTCTGGCTCGTGTGACGCATGAGCGCACGTGCCAGCGACGGTGGGCGCAACACGCACCAAACGCGTTCCCCAATCTTTTGACGCGGGCGCGTGCTCACGCTTGGCTGACGTCAGCGGTACGGATTCTGCTACAGTATTTAAAAAGCAAACATAAAAATTTTAGATTTCCCGTAAGGATGCCCCGGTTGTTTTGAGCAGTTTTCGGGTCCGAGAAATTTATAAAATAAGTTTTTCCATTTTTCTGTATTTATTATATTAGTAATAAATTAAAGTTTTACTCTAGAAAAAGGAATTAAAGTATTCTAAATCTAATTTCGAGTGAATTTTTATGGTTAGAACATCAAATGATTGAGATACATGAGATTCTCGTGTCTCGGGTCTTATGTTCAGTGTTCAGGATAGCATGATAGTCGATCGGAAAAGGAATTAAGGCATTTTAAAGCCATTTTTAAGTGAATTTTCGTGCAATGAACTTGCCATAAGAGAGATACATGAAGTTCTCTTGTCTCAGGTAGTCAGTTCAATGTTCGGTGACGCACGATAGTCACTCTATTAAGATTTTTCTTTTATGAAAGTCTCAAATGAAGTTTTTAGAGAATGTCTTCAGCACGAGTGTGTGACAATGAGATTGTGCATTCGGTTTTTTGCATTTATTGATATTACATTGTCACATACTATATGCCCATAAAGAATGTGAGGATAACATAAAGAAGTGTTCTTTGTGTTTGTGGATTTTTTGAGTACTGATGAGGATGTAGTCACCACAGTGGCCTTTCGAGTCAGTATTTTGAATTGTTCTGCTTACACGTTAGGGGATGTCTCTGGCCTCATGCAAATATGGGTATACTGAAAAAATGAGCCCTAAAATCAAATGACATGGCTCTGATACCAATTGTTAAAAAACAATACAGATGCATTCATCTACATTACACAACCAAGGTCAACATTTTATTTAGAGCATAAGAACACAATGAAAAAGACATACCTCCAATGCTTGGTATAGAGTCTTGGTGGTTCCTCTTCATCTTTTTCACAACCTATTAAAAACAAGAACACTTTGTGCAAGAGAGAGCTAATAGTAGAAGACCCAATATTCTTTTCCACACCTACACACCATATATGCACAATCCCACCATATGTTATATCTTATAACATGTTCTCCCTTAAGGGGTAGAATAGGATAATTATGTCATTTTTAAGAATGTTATGAACTATAGTTTAATAGGCCAACATATAGTTATTAGGGTAATACCATGTGTCACAAATGCAATTAGTAAATTATTAATCATCCCATTATGGTTATTAAACATACATTAGGCAATTTAATTAATGGTTATGCATATTAAATTAATGTTGTGATTATATTAGTCCACATGTTTCTAACATTACCTTGCCAAAAAATACAGTCTTTCATAGTCGTAGCAAATACATCGACATCAAACATTACTATAATCGAGATTTGGTAAAAGACAAAGGCCTTGTTTGACAAATCAGCTGATTGCATTTGCTGATAGCTGATAGCTGATTATATCAACTGATTTAACCAACGGATTACATTAGCTGTTTGTCATTTGATGTTTGGTAAAAGTAGTTATTTAGTATTAGATGTTTATGTGTAAAATGACTTATAAGAACATGACTTGAAAATTTTTATAAGAGTATGAATATTATATATCTTAGTATTTCGTTAAATATTCTTATAGTAATTTAGATTTTAGATATTTAATTCTACAAAAATTAAGTTCATAACTCTAATAAAAATATAGAATATATAATAATAATAATAATAATAATAATAATAATAATAATAATAATAATAATAATAACAAAAACAACAACAACAACAACAACAAAATCTATTACTAATAATAATAATAATAATAATAATAATAACAACAACAACAACAAAATTTAAACCCAGAAAGCAAAATCTATGGTTAAACACAAAAACTATTACAAGAACATCTATCAAAAGTTCCTTAATCCATCACCAACAAAGTATGAAATTAGGAAACCTGATTGCAGAGATAGTTAGCAACGCCAAGACCATGCCAACCAGAGCCAATGACGACACCTTAACTTCCTCGTTGCAACTGTCTCCATTACAAGCATTCACTTGATGGGTAAGTGCTCCGGAGCAAATCCCATCTCTAGTTTTATACGTTGTGTTGTCTACCATAAAAAATAGGTCGATAAACCTCCAACAAGACATCTTTTTCCTGTTTTTCTTTCTAAACAACAAACCCAACTATTACCCAACTCAACTACTTGTGCAGAGGAATAGAAGAACTACTGAACGAGTGAAAACAGTGAGAAAAACCAATTCCATGCACGGTCATGACTGCAACTAGCATTTAAATTGATCACCCTGTGCGTGGTGGTTAGTCACAGGGTGAGTAATTAAATCACCCCATGAGCATTTAGTCACGGGGTGACTAATTAACTCACCTCGTGACTAGCAATAGTTTAAAACAACATAAATGATAACGAAGAACAACCAAAAACTGAGGGTAAAATGGTCATTGTCAAACAGCCAATTTAATTGTTTGGTCCAAAATGCTCACATTCAGAGCTTTTATAAATTAGCTTGTTGGGTTGAATCAACCTCAGCCAGCCAACAAATAAACAAATTAAATAACTTATTGGTAAAGTTAATCAGTTGATTTTAGTCAATTAACTAAAAAATATCTGATCAATCAACAACTAAATGGGACCAAAGAGATCGTGGTTGGCACTGTAAATCTAAAAATCAAATTGTTGACATTTTTACGAGCTCATTAAAAACTGAATTGTTCTTATAGCATAAAAAAATGATTGGAATGTCCAAACCAAGTTTAAAGGAGAACGTTAGAAAGTAAACTTGATTTTGTATTCTACTGATCAAATAAACAAGTCAAATTAGCTTTGATTACCTTTGGTCCGTATAGTCGGTGGACAGCTTCATATAAACTATCCTTATAGAACTCCTTTGGTCATTACTTTGCATAAATTAGTAATCAACAATGTGATTGCGTATTTTGACAAATTAGTTTATTTCTAGGCATTCTAATTGCCATCATAAACTGAGCTGTTTGGGACTTGCCCTCCTGAAAAGACACTATACTCTGTAAGGATGAGTGCACTCATCTTGAGAAATAATTTATTTCTGTACAGAGCCCTTACAGGATTAAGATTACTTTTATATGTGAAACTCGTCTTTCAGAGAACTGGGCATTAAATTGATACCCATATTTCAAAATTTTGCAGCTTCCAACTTGCTTAGTTGCATTCCTTATAAGCATAATGCATACATACTCTTTGCGTGGTTCTAAACATTTCCACTAATTTCACATACAACGGTGACTCATTTTTTAAGTAGATTTGTACAAATTTTGCTATTTCATTTGATTTGATTTGATGGATAAATCAGTCTGAGATCAATGAAGCCACTCGGTTTATACTGGGGCGATTTTAACTTAAGAACTTCGAACAATTTTAATTAGACTCTAACCAACAGAGCCCATCTTCTTAGCGTTTCAGCCCTCCTTGACCAGACAAGACCCCGCGAAAAATTGTGCTGAAGGGCCAGCCACCCAGGGTAACTTCTCCTTTGGGTCATGTTGACGAGGGCATTACACTAGCTCACGAAGATAGGGCCCTAAGGGAGCCTGTTTTAATCCATCCCCAAATCCCATCGATAAAATGCTTTCATCGACCGTTTCCTTCTGTTGACAAAGGCCGAAGATAACTGCTCCGCTTCATTCGGTTCGGTCTATCATTTTGAAGAGTATGCTTTGGAAGTGGAAGTTGTGGTCCTTGTGGAACTGACTGAGCCAGGTTACTTTTTCTTTCTATTTAATATTATATTATATTCATTACGGATTTATAAAATAGTTAAGCAACTCTAAACAATTATTTGAATCTCTTTTACGAGTGAATGAGATAGATCAAACTGAAGATTTGATATAGAAAACAAACATTTAATTAGAAGCACGGAATCAAGTAAACATCTTCACCTTACATTACACTTACACACGACACAACTTCTTTGAATGCAAAGCATAGAAAGCCACAAAATGGATCGTCAATTACCGATCAAGCGTTGATGGAGCATCAACCTCAACCCTAGCAACACCCTCTCTCGCCTCAACAGCCTTCGCAACCTCAACTTCTCCAACCACCAAACCGTCAACGTCCCTCTCTTCGCCTCTCACAATCCTCTCCTCCTCTTCCTCGTCGATATAGTTTGGATCTTTCTCGTCAATAGCCGGCGGAACCGCGTCGAGCTCGTTTTCCGCCTCGGGTTCTGGCCCCTCCCAGGTGAATTTCCCGCCGTGACCGGACTTTGGTGGAGGACGGCCGATTCCGCCACGGCCGTCCACAGGATGACGGTCCATGCGCAGAACTCCCTTGTCCATCAGCTTCTTCTCGACGTACTTGATAGTATCCACATTTTTAGTGTCAACCTCGCGCTTTCCCACTCTCCTCTTGCGTTCCTCGTCGTGGCTCATGGCTTCATTTTGCTTCGTATCCACTTATTCAATCTAGCCTGTCTACGTCTGTGTGATGAAGAGTGTTACTATATATAAGGAAGGTGTTTGGGTTTAGCCGCTGAAGAGTGCTAGAAGGTGCTGGAATGCTAGTTGAACTAGAAAGTTCTGTCCCACGTAGCGTACGTACCTTTGTCTAGTGAGTTTTAGAAGGAACTGAGACTTCAAGAAGTCTTCCCATCTAACTTATCTGACGTGCATGTTTGTAGATAAGGATTTAGGACACGCATTGTATAATGATTAACTTTTTTCATATTAATTATAATTATTATTTATATATAAAATGTGTAAAAAATTATTAATAGAAACAAATATATTATTATTATTATTATATTAAATTTATATTATTATAATTTTTTAAATAAGTAATATACAATTATAAATACATTATATTAAAGACCTATTTTAAATATTTTTGAAAAATGACTATTTTATAAATTTAAAAAATTATCAAAAAATAATACTCAATATTGCTGCAATACCAAAGTCAAATCAAATAACAGTACTGCTACAATATTAATAATACTCCCTCCTATTTAAAATAAATGTCGTTTTAGAAGAATTTTAATTATTTAAAATAAGTATCGTTTGTGATTTTTTATGCATATTTATAATTTTACTTTTAAAATTACCCTTTAATTTCTCACATCTTAATTACACAGATTACACATATTATATTTTGAAAACACTTTAACACGTAATTAATAAGGATATATCAGACATTTCATTAACTTTCTTAATAAATATGCATTCCTCTAAAATGACACTTATTTTGAACAGGAGAGTATTAATCACACCTATTCGATATGAAATTCATGAAATCAATCACGCCAATGTATTCGGGCTGCAATTATTGTGGATTTCAAATCCAATACGAGAAAACAAGCAGAAACCCATGACTGCAAGGTGGTCTTATCCCATTCACTGTAATTAATATATTATTTACTTTTCCTTTTTCCACTTACCAAAATGTACGCTTAAATGAAGTTTAACTATGTGTAGTCATTCATTATCTTGTCTGTTTTGTGTATTTAGGCATGCTGATCTTATTTAGACACAGTAATTTCATGTGGATGATCAACAAGTCTTAGCTTGATTGGTCGATCCCATTCTAATGAAAAAATCGTTAGCATAAGCGACAACCAACAAAGTGGAGAAGGAATGGAATAAACATATATAATAAAAACAGTAGTAACCAGATAAACTAATATAAAAGTACATACTTTTTAATCAGTCTCATGGAGAAAATGCTCCAACAATAAGATTGCGCAGCATAAAAAGGGGCTGCTGAGCCTGAGGTCCTACAAATCTAGCTATCAGACAGGATAACAATTTGTCAGTAAAATCAGATATGCCACAACAAATTGCACAAATAGAATTAGTCACTCATTTGCCTTGTCAGCCTTGGACCCTAATAATACCTGAAATGGAGATTGTCTTTCAAGCTAATAAGCACCAGATTTCATCTCAGGAAACTCTTTTCCAATGAACCAAGAACCTGTTAGACAAATAACATACCTTGCACATCCTCTTCGCTAGGAAGAGACACATTGATGTCAGGAGAAGGTCTCTGATTCGATGTAGGCTCTGTTCCATTCAAACAGACACTGTTGAAGTTCGTCGCACTTGGTATTTGCTGTTTTTCATTTATGTTGCTGTCTGTTCCTCCATGACTATGCACTAGTAATGGAGCACAAGCAGGTTGAATGCCCATGTCTATTACTGATGCAGGGGCCTGTGAGATTGGGCTTGCAGAGGTCACATAGCCTGGGGGACTGGAGACTACAGATGCCGTTGTATGCTCGCGATAATGCTTCCTTTTCTGTACTTTGAAGCCATTTGGCATGAAGCTACCGATAACAATCTATGCAGACAGAAACCAATGTCAACGTTTGCAGAACATACGTGAATTTAATAGGGAAATTGAAAATCATCAAGGGTAAAAACTAGATTAATACTCAATCGTAGAAATCTAGATCCATAGATTAATGATTAAATTAAATGAAGATGAGGGCTTACTTGGATAGGACTAGCAGCAAGTAATAATCCGGCAACACCACCACCTATAACACGACCATCAGGACCAGCCAATGAAACGCTTAAACCACCAGTCCTACTCCGTACACCACCAGTTTCAGTTACTGTGAATGACCCAGATAGAGATAGTATTTCAAATCGGCCCTGCAAAAGTATAAGAATTAACATTCTCAGCAAACGGTTCTGTTAATTAATGTGTTTCGTACTTAGTGGTTATTTGAAAACTGCTCTTAGCTGAAAATTTTTTCTACTATTTTTTTTCAATTGCTAGTAAAGAGAGAATGCATAACAAAATTAAAGAGTTAAAAGACCAAAACCATGCCTCGTATGTTAAGATACCACCAGAAGAGCCTGGTTGGCGAATGGTAACATTAGAAACAGCTCCATTGGCTGAGAGAACACAAACTCCTCGAGGACCCTTCTGAGAAAATGAGAGGATTTTGCCTGCAACATCCTGCAAGTACCAGTGAAGTGACCAAAATTAAGTGAAGCGTTCTTAAATTGTCACAACCGCAAGTACTGAAGACAGTAGATTAGCAAAGCAAAAGAAGCATAAATATCAATGTACTACCTCTCCAGTATTGACAGTTACCACGTGAGGAGTGAAGTCCCCTCCTGCAGTGTTTGCAAACAGCTCACCTCCACAAAACAAAAACAGCAAATAAGTCAAATTTAATCAACCTTCAAAATGTACTTTGTCCATTTTTGTTCTTAACAAAAAGGTTTCGGGATTGGAAAAGCAGTATTCTCTTTCAGGAGGTGCAGCACCAACTCTGTTTGTTTTCTTTCAAAACCAAAACCCTAACATTCTAATGTTATGCATGTAAAGCCAGAAAAAAGGACGAAACTTGTTTCAATTTATTGAAATTTAATTAGCTATGGACTTCTGTATGACTTTTGAGCTTAAACAAAAATTAATTGTTCATTCCCTCAAGTAGAAAAACCCAACAGACTCGCATGCTGAACATTTTTCTTTTTGCTTATAATAGAATATAATTAAATCAGGGTAGGTCGGTTGGTGATAAAATTATGGGACATAAGAAAAGGATGATAAGTTTGAATGAACCTTTCGGCACCGCTTTCATTCCATAAAAGGAAAATGATTATTATACTAAACTATGCATTAGCTCGCCAGAGGACCTCAAAGTTAGGCTTTGGGCTCTTTTCAGTTCACATTTTCTCAGCAATCAAGCAGTACTTGCACGGCACGAAACAAAGCAAATCTTAACAGTTCATGAAATCACTTTTTCATCACCCAACAATCTTTTTAACTTTTTCCATTTTCCAGAAACCCCCAAAACATAAAAGCAAAAATTAAAAAAAATATTATTACGGTTCCTTGAAACTCACCTAAAGAAGCAAGAAGCTGCCAGTTGCCGGAACCCGGAGGCCGACCACGACCTCTTTTTGACGACGAGAAAGACTGGTCGGACAGCGGAGACGACGGTGAAAAAGAGAACCCCGCCGGCGAACTTACCACTCTAGCTTGCTGTAACGTCGCCGGAACCCTAAGGTTACCGTCTGCATCATACTTCCTCGGCCTTCCTCTCTTCTTTTTCCCAAACAAATCCACACTACTACCACCACCACCACCACCACCACTTCCGCTTCCTATAGTTGCCGGCGTTGCTGCACTATTACTGGTTATGTTCTCTGCAGCAGCAGCAGCCACGTTCATGTTCACTTGCAGAGGACCAGTCGCCATCACTGCCACGCTGCTCACCGGCGTTGGCGAGTCGGCCTCCGAGTTGTTCCCCAACGACCCCGAAAGAGTGCTCTCCTTTTCCTCCATCAAACCTGTGTTAGTGAAGTTGCAGAGAAAAAGAGAGAGCAGAACTTGGAGCGAAGATAAGTAAAGTGAAGTAGAGTTTGAACAGAGAGAGAGGCACTGCAAAATGGCGCCAGAGTCGAAGTTGTAATGCGTAATTTATTTTCTCTTCTTCCTCTCCTTTTTTAAGTTTAGAGCTTGTTGTATTAATGGGGGAAGAAATAGGGCCTTGGAAAACTTTGGTCTTAGTCTTGTCTGGACTCCATAATCTTTTGCTCACAATTACTATATTACCCCAAACTCAAAAAGTGGAAACATCCTATTTCACCTTTTTTAATTTAGAAAAAAGGAGATTCCCATTCTGCACTCCGTTCGCTGGATTAATATATTGAAAGTGTAGTCTGTGTTGGCGTAATAAGGGGCAGTTTAGTAAAAGGGAGAGGAATTCATATTTGAAGGCAATCTTGATATTTTTGAGAAAAAATAAAATAAAACAGCAAGCTTCCAGTCAAAATAGTGATGTGCTGTTCAAGCAAGAAACCCGCCATAAAATAATGCTTTTACTTTTCTCTGATTTTAATAATAGTAAGCCAGAAAAAGTAGAAATCCCAAACTTACGTTACTTAACATTATTGTAATCTGGAATTGCAAGTTAATAAAGGTCGTTGGGGGCACCCTTCATTAATTAAGCTCTTCTTTTAACACATTAATTTTATTATTTTTCTCATATATATATATATATATATTCAGAAAATATATAATAAAAAATGAATGGTAATTACTAATTAGAACTAAAAAAGAATGACAAAAATCCAATTCCCCGTCCTGCAAAAAGCAAACGGTCTCATAAAAGCTGTCGGTGAGACCGTTGACGGCCCGGACTGTACGTTACACGCCAAAACCATACACTACGAGTATAAAGTATAAACGGTTCCTGATTCCCTGCGTCAGTCCTCAGTATCCAGTATATGCTCCTGCTCTAATGTCCGTATACGGTGAACCTTCTAATTTTGATTAATCCTCAACTTATAGGGTGAATAATGTGGTTGAAGGTAGGTAAGGAAGCATAATTGAAATGACTCTGTATTGTACAAAATTTGAGGCATTTCACATCTCAAGATTGAATGCTTTGAGGAATGAATGAGAATAGTGTAAGAAGAAGGATTAGGTTTTAAGGTAATTTTTTTGATAATAAGGATGTTGAAAAGTCATTTTACTTAGAAATGAAGGGTTAATTAAAAATGGGGGAAAAGAGGTAGTATTAGTTGAGAAAATGACAGATGTTATCTTACATTAATATTGTGGTTGTACAATAGGTAAGAGTTAGTTGTTTCGCCCCCCCAAATTGATGATGGAAAATTAAAACAACTCCACCAAACACGTTTACTTCTATTAAATAAGGAATTAAGTAGCGGTGATCTTGGGACTGAAATGGTGGGTGTACATAGAAACTAATAATTCCTCATCCCCTTTAAAACCACGTCAAAAGGCAAGTATTTTGCGCTGCTCTTATACTTAGAAAATACTTCTTATTGTTTAAAATAAAAGTCGTTTTAGATTGATTTTAATTATTCAAAATAAGTATCGTTCGTGATTTTTTATGCATGCTTATGATTTTACTTCTGTTAGAATTTATAATGGGCCTACCGGCCCACACGAAAAGGAAAGTTAGACCACATATAAGCCTAAGTGAGGTTCCAACCTAAAACCAATTGGTGATAGGTGGAGTAACCCACTAGACTTATATGTTGGTCTTCTTTCCTCTCTTTTTCCAATGTGGGACAAACTCCCACTCTTATATTTCAATACACCCCCTCACGTGTGGGTCTAACACGTGACATAATTTATCATTCGGAGGTGTTAACGACTAACATAAGAGCAACCTACTATGATACCATGTTAGAATTTACAATGAGCCTACAGACCCATATGAGAATCTGTCCATTATCTACCTATGCGTAATCTGCTCAACTTTCAAAATTATTCTTTAATTTCTCTCACATCTTAATTATACAAATTATATTTTCAAGACACTTTAATATGTAATTAATAAGAGTATATCAAATATTTCATTAATTTTCTTAATAAATATGTATTTCTTTAAAACGACTTTTATTTTAAACAGAGAGTACTCGTAAGGAGATAGCACGAAATTGTTACAATTTGTGTTTTTATAGGAAAAAAAAAGGTTTTCATTTCCTCGGCAAATGACAACATAAGCTCTTTCGTTTTCTTTTATTTTCTCGAGGTTCAATATAAGCCATTAATTTGACTCTTTCTTCGGTTGTCATAATGGTCATTACCAAGTGGCCCAAATTCAAAATTTTACTTTCCTTTTCTAGGAAAAGAAGCAAGAATTGAAAGTTGTCCGATCCCTATAGATGCTGAGGGATAAGGGACAAAGCATAAAGAAAGATTATTCATGAATTATATATATAAATAAAGTTGTAACTTTAATTTAAAACTTAGCAATTAAATAATGAAACTTTTCATTTTTTTATTATAACTTAAAATTCGTATTTTCGTTAACGTTGCTGGCATGATTTGTTACAAATTCTAAACACTTATATACGTTAGACTTGATTAAATTTAATTAATTTAGTTTAATTAAACTACATCGTTTTATAATTAAAATCTCTAAGTCAAACTATGTCACGTCGGTGCAAAACGGCGGCAGGAAAGTATTTAACAATTTGAATAAAATTTCAATTTATCACCCTAAGCTCTCTTTATTTTTATGCGAGAACGAACTAATTTAGAGTTTTGCAATTCAACCGATGTAGGGATTTCAATTTCGAAGCGACTTAGTTTAGTTAAGTATAACATGATAAATGGTTAGGGTTTTTGCATGATCTAACGAGTCACATTAGTAAAGTTAACGAAAATATTAACATTGGACTATAATTTAAAATTTTTGAAATTTTTAATATTTAATTACTAATTTTAAAATCAGAGTATGATTATAAAATTGAGTAAAATTTGAGATTATTTTAATTAACCGCTATAAATATAAACCGATGAGCGAGTTTTTTTTAATGTAACCTGATGGTAGCATTGTAGCACTTGCCGGAGTTAATCTAACATAGGCTCATTCCACATATGGTAGGGAATGAAATCACCTGTTCCATAATTGTTGTATCAATGTTATTCCATTGCATCTGATCCATATATTTTTGTGGGTCCCATATAAATGTATAGACTAGATGCAATGGAACAGCATTGACACAGCAATTATGGAACAGGTGATCTGTTCCCATATGGTAGATGTAATGCTAAACAAATTTATTATTGTAACAAACATTATAATACAATTGAAGTAAGATAGCTTAAATGAGAACGAATGTTGTTTATACTTTAATCTGAAAACAACTACTCCCTCTTATTTAAAATAAGTGTCGTTTTAGAGGGATTTTAATTATTTAAAATAAGTATCGTTTGTAACTTTTTATGCATATTTATGATTTTACTTCCAAAATTACCCTTTAATTTCTCTCACATCTTAATTACACAGATTATATTTTCAAGGAACTTTAACATGTAATTAATAAGGGTATATAAGATATTTTATTAATTTTCCTAATAATTGTGCATTCCTACATTTATTTTGAATAAAAGGAAGTATTAGATTTATCAAAAAAAAAAAGAAAACAACTATTAGCATTTAAATAAAGCAAAGAAAGAAAAAGAAAAGGCCGGCCCACTTCTAAACAAAGCATCGGCTTTCAGTTTTAATAAAACTCCACAACTTCTTTATATATATATATAATCATTTTCTTTTCTTTTTTGTTTTCTCTGGTTCCGAAAAGAAAATTTTGTAATTTATTTGTATATAATTTAATTTTAAATAATATTTTGCCCTTATAAAAGCTTGTCTGTCCTTAGTTGCAGGCCTATGATATAAATGAAGCATATGAAAATAATAAATTACAGAAAGTGATGGAGTATTGAAAAGGAGGTATTCAACCCATGTGAAGGGTAAAAGAGTTACAAACACAATGTGTATTATTATATTGTTATTTTCCTCTCAAACAATGTGTATTATTATATTGACAGTTCCCTGCCACCCGATTTTTTTTAAAAATAGAGAAGAAGCAGTATTTGATAAGTCCCAATAAAAAGCATCTTATTGTAGTCCAAATTGAGACGAGAAAAGAAAAAAGAGAAAGGGACCTGTGTGAGTTTTTATGACCTGCACAACTATAGAGAGGGGGGGACCATTCTAGAGATTTGCTTAGTACTTACTTAGTAGTAATAGAAATATAAATAAAGTTGATAATTAATTAATTGAATAAATTCCTCTTTTTTGGGGTTAATTAAATTAAATTAAATCCCATGTGGGTTGATTTCGCTCAAGACTCCGTCACGCGTCAGTTCTTATTCCCACCCTCTTAATAAAACCAAGTCCTCTGTCCAGTTTTACCCTGTCTTATTCTATTTCATGAAATCTTAGTCATTTATTTTGTAGAATTACGCGGGTCCCTTGCAGGCTTCATATAAATAAATGGCTGAAATTTATTAGACACAATAAGACACCATAATATTAAACAGAAGATCCGAACTCCTCTTATATGGCATTTCACATTACATAAATTCGCAATTAGGCCCTCCTAAACAATATAATTGCCTATTTGTAGGTTTTGTAATTTCTGTTGACTGCTTGTGGAACTTGTTAATTGACATGCTTGAAAGTAACTTGTACTTGGGTCAAAGAATCATCATTCGGGACGCCCCCAACAATTATCTCTTCCACATGCTGGAGAAGAAAAACATTAAAGTTGGATTATTATCTATCTATATATGTAGATGCCTTTTGAAAGGTTGATGACAACTGTCGATAAAGCAGATAATTAGATCCATGGCATGACCAATTTTATTTGTCAATCATAATTACTTCAAATGTTGGAATGAATCGATAGAGTCCATACACCAACCAATTTTCCTTTTCGTTTGTCGTTAGTCAATATGCATATATGATTAAAACCTTTAACATTTGTTAAAAGTAATCTCAATTAAACTTTCAATGTTTCTAGGCATTATGATCTTGTGCTTTTTTTGGCATCAGCTCAAAGAGTCGACATAGGTTTCACAAGGATTATGCATTTGGGTGGCGTATGGTTATTTCATTTATTTATTTATTTACATTAGATATCTCAATTTAGTCGGACTAATCTTAAATCTTAAGGGTATGTTTGGATGTGGGTAGGGGGATAGAAGGGAATGGCTCAAATGATTCAGGCCATTGTTTGGGAGTCTATTTTGAAACATGATGAAATGGTAATTAATGGCTTTGGAAGCCATCATTTGCCATAAAAAATCTAATATTTTGTGACCTCTTAAATTAGGGGGTCAGGGATGGAATGACATGACTTGCCTTCTAAACTCCAATTTAATGACAAAAATACCCTAAAAAATTTAATGAAATTACAATCTCAGTTCGACAAATACCTACGCGGTTACATGTTACTACATCCATTGTGTTTCTCCTTCAACTGGCTTCTTCCATTGACGAACGTTTTCCTCCACATTTTTCATGCATGGGACCATCTTTAATTTGGGCTTCAAACTTATTTGTTCACAAATCTATGCAAAATTCTCTGTATGAATAAATGCCTAATGAAGAGTACAGTGTGATGAGGGTTAATGAAAAAGAACAAGAAAGTTGATTGCTTATATAGGAAAATAACAAAACTATATTCTGGGCATCCTACAATTTGAAATGCTTTGGGGTTACTAAAATAGTTTCATAGCAACTATGCATATTTTATTACAAGGGTAATTTTAGAAAAAAATATTACAAGTCATTACATTCCATTCATTTTTAATATCACTTCCAAACAATGGTCAAAGGAGTCCCTATCTTATTTTATTTAAACTTCCAAACAATGGAGTGACTCATTTCATTCCATTCCATTCCACTCCATGCTATTCCGTTCCATTAATTGTCATTCCATTCCATTCCATCTTAAACTCCCAAACATACCCTAAGACCCCACTCTAAGAACCCTTGAGCCCTCGAATTTCTTAGTAGCTTTAACTTTCATCCTACCACTAGAAGCGAGGCGTCCGTAATTAATCTGAACAAGGAGCTTTACTTAGAGAGCTAAAGGATCACCAATTAAGAAAATATTCTATTTTCCCTCCTTTGGAGCAACTTGAACTCAAAACCTCCTGATAAGGTCAATTACATCGTCATTATTCACAGACACAAAATAAAACAGATAAGATAAGATCGTAAATCTAGCAATTAAGTCTAGGTTAATATTATATGATAAAGATGAGATTGGTAGTATTATATTACCAATATCAATTGGGTCATCAGATTTGGAATGTTGCATAGAACCAAAGAATTTCTCGTAGAATTGGGATATTCTTCAAGTACATCGTGGTCAACATTTAATTAAAATCTCGTTAAAGCACAAGATTTAAAGAGGTCCGATAATACGTAACTTTATTCTTATATAGTAGAGAAGTTAGGATGGAATCATTATCATGCTAAAAAGACAAAGGGTCGATCCCTTGTTTTTGTTATCAATTTAATAGTTGAATTAATGTTAGTTACCTATGAAAGGTTTGAAATTTATTTACTTGGTGAGAAACAGAAATATAAGATCTTGATTTCCAAAAAAAAAAATATATTCATCCATGTAGACTATAGAGGGCACAAGGAAAGAAAATATATTTTAAAAAATACAAATGAGGATTTCTCAAATATTTCAGGTGTTCGATTATATATAATTTATTTAAAATATATAAATAAATAAATAATTATGTAAACATTTATAAAAATATTATATATATTTTAAAATAACTATTTTTTTTGTTTTTGAGTGGAAAATAACTAAAATTTTTAAAAGTTGTACCAATTCACGATTCCTAATTTTCTATTATTAAAGAAAAAAACAATGGGTGCATGTTTCGATAATCATAACAGGAACTACATAAGTATTGGGTTTTATTTATGACCCTCAAGAACTCAAAATGGCCCAAGTGCCCTAGTTACTATCGAAACGGCAAATGCCGAATTTGTTTCACAACGGTTGGATTTGCACAATCCTAGTATATTCTCTAACTTGCCTCAGTTTTACAATATCGACAAGGAAGTTCCTCTTGCGTACGTTTCTGTTATGATCATTGACCACAATAACTATTTCTTAATTTATGTCGCCCAAGCTCCTATAACCAACACCTCAAATTAGACAAAGTATCTTAGTGTGTCTCGTCAGATATGAACAACAACTGAATTCGTGTGCTCAGAACTTTCTTTTTCTGGACTTCAATGCTTGACCAAAAGTATGTGATCTCTAGCTTTTTATGTTCAAGTTTGAAAGAGCTGAAGTCTTAATCTCTATACCAATATAAGGTTCCAAGGTAACATAACCTTTAAAGTCAATGTTAGAAAGTTGATATGTAACTCATTCACATAATTCAAGTAGAAGCTTGAAACAAATATGTATACAACACACTCAAACGGCTAGATCCAGAACGAGAAGAGTTGTAAGCTAGTCAGTGAATAATGTAAAATTGTTGCTGTCAAGCATTAGCTCACGAACTGATCCTGACGCATATGACATTGAACCACTCGAAATTTCAGTTTGTCGTTGCCTCATTGTCTCTATCTTTTGTTACACTCTTCGGTTAAATTGTTCCAGTCTCTCCCGTCTGTTTTGTTATATGATGACACTAGTCTTGTGGAGGTTCGATCTTACGCAACTTCATTCTTCTTAACTCTTTACATTGACTAGTCTTGTTATATGTTACACGCTAGTCTTGAGCGTGCTGCATATTAGTGAGGCCATTTCAGACTCTCGGGTTGGCTAGAACTCTGTTTTGCTGGTTTTCTGTTCTTCGGTTCTCCAAGTTTTGGATTCCTGACATGGACTGAGCAATTTATGTACTGTTGGTGATAGTAAAAGCCAAGAACAATAGCAAGTTCTTGAATTTTATTGGAGGTTTGTGGTTTTGATTTAGTTGTTTCATCGTATAGAATTGCTGGTACTTCAAATCCTAGTCGAGTAGTTGCCAAAAAATCAAAGAACAAAAAGAAGAAGAATGGAATGAATGAAATGAAAAACCAGCTTTTGTATCGAAGTAGCCATACACTTTACAAGCACTAGAGATGATTTTGCGATATTCAACTCCTTTAATGATATTATGCTTAATGCTCTATTCTTCCTACTTTGTTTTGAAACTTTTTGCAGATTCTGTAGCCATCTCTTGTATCTACATGCAGCTTTCACAAGTCATTCACCATGAGGAAAGACATGGTGACTGACTCAAGGTTTTCTGCTCTGCGGAGGCATTCAGGGAAGGGCACTCCAGAGACAGCCAAGATGAAAATTGGAATAATGGCATTTGAAGTTGTGAGCTTGATGTCCAAGATCGTTAACTTATGGCATTACCTGAGTGACAGTGGGATGTGTGGATTGAGGGAGGAGTTCGTAAATTCAGTTGGGATTAAAAAGCTTGTCTCAGATGACAGTAATTACCTAATGGAACTTGCTTTAAACGAGATCATGGAGACTTTGGTACTCCTAGCAAGATCAGTGGCTATGTATGGGACAAAGTGCACAGACCCTTTTTTCCGTCGTTTTGGGGATTTTGTGAATGACCCAATTCAGAATCATCTTCAATGGTCTGGGTGGGGTTATAGGGTAAAGAAAATGGAGAGGAAAGTTAAGAAAATGGAGAAATTTATAGCAATAAGCTTTCAATTATCTGAAGAGCTGGAAGTTCTTGCAGAGCTTGAACAAACATTTAGGAGAATGCAGGCCAATGACCGCATAGATAGACGGAAGTTGCTTGATGCTGAGCAGAGGTTAATACTCCATCGCCAGACGGTGATATGTCTGCAAGAGATGTCTCCATGGGGTCGAACATATGATTACGTTGTCCGACTCTTGGCAAGATCACTTTTGACAATACTAGAGAGAATCAAACATGCCTTTGAGATTAATCACCTGACACTTGTGGAACATAACAACAAATGTGAACAGATGAATTCCGACATTCTTTCTCGTTCCCATTCTCTTTCCGTTGTTATGCAGACTGTAGTACATCCTTCAGAGTACATTATGAATGGTTTACCTCCAACTCCAGGACCTCTTGGGAAGTCAAGATTGATGTCGGAACTGAGTGCTGAGACGGCTACAGCATTCAACAGGCAACAAAAACTTCTGCAGCAGTTGTCCACACTTAATGGGAAGAATAATCTCGTGAAGACCAAACGGATAGCACATGTAGGACGTTTCAAAGGATTTATGGCTAGTGAAAAGGATCTTACTTTCGCGCGGCGATGCAAGTCATCCGTGAGCGGTCCGATGAAGATCCTGGGTGATTATTTCAAAAGCTTTGAAGCTGAAAATGCAAGTTTGGTATCTATTTCTTTTAGCAACAGAATCTACTGTAAATTAGCTGTCTTAAATGGGAAGAAACGAATGTTTGTTGCCCCATCTTCTACTCTTGGTGATGCTGCTTTGGCCTTTCACTATGCAAATTTGATTGTGCTAATCCAGAGACTAGCTTCATCGCCTGACGCAATTGACACAGATACACGAAGCGATCTGTACAATATGCTACCAGGAACTTTGAAAGCTTCTTTGAGGTCCAGGCTCAAGATATACGCCAAATCTCTTGCTCCTTCTATCTATAACGATTCTCTTGTAACAGAGTGGAGAGTAGCTCTTGCAAGGATATTAGATTGGTTGTTGCCACTAGCACTTAACACGATACGCTGGCAAGCTGAACGTAATTTTGAGAGAAAGCAGGAGGAGCTTGGAACAAATGTGCTTCTTGTGCAGACCCTTCATTTTGCCAACCAATCAAGGACGGAAGCTGTAATTACAGAACTTCTGGTGGGCCTCAACTACATATGCAGAATCAGTGAAGTAGCTAATCGAAATATTCTTACGGAGTTCTCCAGGTGGAAGCATGAATATGGCTACATGGGGAAAGGAATGATCACTTGTAAAAATGCTTAAATCCTTTCTCTTCAATAGTGTAGAGAATATACCTTTAAGAGCATGTTGCATTTGCTAATCTAGCTTACTAGTTCAATGTTAAAGCGGTGCTTAAAATGGTAAGACACTGGACTTTCAGTGTGATGTTTGAACTTAAAATTCAAGGAGATCTCAATGGTAACCATCCTTCGACATTTTAGCTACCCCGTAAAGATTTCACCAAAAAGGTGACTTAATGAAGGGTGATAAGAACTCGGGCTTGATCTCTTCTTTTTGGGCCCAAACTTCAAACATAACTGAACTCTCGGCTCCAAAGAAGTTTCAGTGCCTGTGTATCTTCAGGAGCACTTGGCCCACTTTGTACGCTTGACGGCCACCATCTCTGAATTGCTTATAGACTTGAGTCCAAATTCTCGGTCTAACTCTGTTAAATTAAAAATGTCGGTGTTTCTATTTAAATTTTAAGCTATTATCAGTCATTAATAATTGTCACAGATATGCATTTAAGTAATGCCCGTATCTTTTTTTTAAATTTTTTATTATGTTAATTTTAAGTATACTATTAGCTTATAAAAAATTAAATTAAATTATTATTTTAATTATGCTCCTATTAATTTTATAAAAATAAAAAGAAAAATAAAACAACAAAATTAGTTGGAATTTGTAACGCCTGTAACACATATTTTCTGGTTTCTTTTGTATTATTTTAATTTTAATTTTTAAATAAAATTTATAAGATAAAAATTTAATTTTAAAATTAATTAATTATAATTTATTTATTTATTTATAAATTATAGAAAAATATTGAATTAAATTTAAAATTTTCATTAAATTTATTATTATTATTATATTAGTCCGCATGCATATTAATACAATATTAAACATCTTGTGTGATAAAGTTTTATTTTATAGAAAATGCTAGTGAAATGCAAATAAATTATATAATATACTATATACGTGGAATAATTTATTTTAATTTCAACAACTTATTTTAATTGATTAATTTACTAAATTGTTTAATTAATTTATAAATTATAGAATTTTATACATAAACACTAAACAACTAATTTTATCAAACATCTTTAATAAACAACTGATTTACCAAACATCTTTAATAAACAACTGATATTATTCCCTGGTCAAATCAGCTGATAGAATCAGCTATTAGCTAACCGTTGATAGAATCAACTATGAGTTAATGCAATCAGCTAGTTGTCATAGCAATCAGCTGATTGCATTAGCTTATAGTTGATTCTATCAGCTAATTTGATTAGTGAATAACATCAACTGTTTATTAAAGATGTTTGATAAAATTAGTTGTTTATGTATAAAATGACTTATAAGCCCTCTAAATTGAAGGTAACTTATTTTTACTGTTTATGATAGAATGAGATGTATGTTAAACCTTCTCCTTCTATCCTATTCTATTTCATTCTATTATAAACCCTCATCCCAAACGATGAAATAATATTACATTCCATTAATAACCACCCAACCAAACATAGCCTAAGTTAATTGACTTTTATCTTGTTAATGGTGATTTTGATGGTGTAGTTAAAGTCACTTTTTTTCTTCACTCACTCATTCACTCACTCAAAACACAATCTCAATTTTATTCCGTTTGAAAATTTTCCATTTTCTTTTCTCTTACTAACTTACTTTTTCTCTAAAAAGAGTTCTCAACCCATGGTCACTATCAAAATTTCATCAACCCTCTTCATCCCACAACAGAATAGGCGATGTTAAAACCACTGCAACAATAATAACAAATTGAAACTTTGCCTCCTTATTCTAAGGTACTCTACAAGAAATATGTTAATTAACTATCACAAAATTCCTAACTCATGTGGGATGGTGAGGGCTCATGGACAACAACTGAAGAACACTAAGACAATACGTGCTACACCTCCGACGACTGGTGCTCTGAAAGGGAGAGATAGACACCAAAGGTGAAACCAACAACAACGCCAGTTGCTTTTTAAGTGAGGTGGTGCAGTCAAAGAAAGTAAAGGAACAAAAGAGATTTAAGCTTTTGTAATTATTTAATAGTTACAACCCAAAACGGAATAGGCGATGTTAAAACGCCGCAGTAAGAATGACAAATTGACACTTTGCCTCCCTATTCTAAGGTACTTTATAAGTAATATGTTAATTAATTACCACAAAATTCCTAGCTCATGTGGGATAGGGAGGGCTCGCGGATGACCACTAAAGAAAACTAAGACAATGGGTGCTACACCTCCAACGACTGGTACCATAAGAGGGAGAGACAGACTACCAAAGGTGAAACCAGCAACAACGACAGCTACCTTTTATATGAAGTGGTGCAGTCAGAGAGAGTAAAGGAACAAAAGAGATGTAGGCTTTTGTAACTATTTAATGCCATAGGGATACCCTAGCTAGAAGGTTACGGGGTAATCAGAGACCAACGAAAATATTATAGAGAAGACCTTTATAAAGCTCTAAAATGCACAAAGAAAACTGACAACTAAAACCCTAAATATGCTAGCTGAGACACAAGCCCTTTCTCTTCAACGGGCATAAATTCATAAGGTTTGGCTCTTAGAGATCTAAGTTAACCAATCTTCCCCTTATAACTCAAACAAGATCATAGGTTCGATACTTTTTGATACACTTGATCTTTATAGAAAGGCAAGTACAGAGTATACTTGTACCTATGTATGTCATAAGTAAACTTACTGAAGACTCAATCTTTCAGGGGTAGAGAGATTTAGAGAGAAGCCATAGGCAAACACGTAATTATTATTGATGACATATAAATCCATAACACCTGACACCTTAAGTGTCATTAATCACATGTGACATGGCTTGCCACACCAGTTTCGTTAATCGAGATACTAACGTCAAGCTATGTATGAGAAAAGTTGAAAGTTAAAATATTTAATTATCACTTTTAAAGTTTTAGTTATAATTGAAAATTTGAGAAAAGTTTAAGATTTGCAACCCATAATATTATTATATTAAAAGTTAATTATTAAATAGAACAACTTTAATTTGACTCAAAATTAAATTAAATTCAATCTTCCAAATTTAAGCTTCGCTTGAAGTTCAACATCTCAAATTTTAATTGTTAACCTTAGGTCATGTTGAGTCAAACTTATATTTAATTATCAATCCTAATAACCACCCAGTAACAATCTCACGCAAAAAGACATTGAATCTATCAAGCATATGTTTTTTATGTGTCAATTCACAAGTAGCATAAGGGAAAGAATCGAATTAGTTATGGGGATGAGAATCCCTCACATGTATAGGAAGATGTTATTAGCTGGAGCATGTAATGGTTAAAAACACATAATAGCAATAGGGCATGGATCTATAAAATTGCGTTGACTTACCTAGTTAGGGACATAAAGAAGAGAGGAATAGAAGGATCTTCTTTGACAGATCCCTTCCCATCTCACCTCTTTTAATTGCCATCTTCGACAATATAATGTTGCATATCAGAGTGTTCCTAGAAGGTAGAGTTATTGATAGAAAGATGAAACAAAGATGGGGGGTATAAACGAGATAAAATCAAATGATAAGGATAAGAGGAACGAATGAGTGTTACCTTGAGATGAACCGTGCTACGAATGTTCCCAGTATAACGAGTCTTACATATTAAAAAACTAATCCTTCATACAAGAATCAACTAGCAAAGTGTTACACACCTAAGTCCAGACTGCGGGATAGTGCGAGTGTTGGCAAGCCTTGGTCAATGCTTGGCACGCAAGTCGGCACGAGGAAGGCGTGTTGACGAGAGAACAAGGTAAAGTCTTGCAAGTAGGTGAGCAAAACTTGAGGAACTTGCAAAGTAAGTGAGGGATGTGGGAAGTATCGGCGTAGATCTCGAGAGTAGGCGAGATTCAATACGCGTGGGCACGCGTTGGCAGAAATCTTCGACGAGACGTAAGATTCGGATGCAAGGCCACGCGAAGTTGAAAAACTAAGTCATGCGAGACTCGAGAGTGCGTGAGAAGGCGCAAAGGCATGTAAGACCCCGCGAGGATGCGCGAAGGCATACGAGCGCGACAAGGCACTTAAGCACTTGACTTTGGCAAGACAGGTCAAAGGTATGTGAATTGTGCAAGGTTTTATACTAACTCGGTTTGTGACTTGTACTTAGTCATGGAGCGATGAGATAGCACCATGAGTGAGTTTGATCATGGAAGATGGACTTGTCCATGGACATGCACTGATAGACTTATGCGTGGATAGGCCGTGGTGAAAACACATCAGCAGTGACGTGGCAGCTGTGGATGATGTGGCACATGATGACATGGCGGATCAGATCACGAGTGTATGAGCATTATCTTTAAGAGATAAAGATCAAGTGGGGAAGGATCATCTAAAGATAAAGGAGATCTTCGTGGATAAGGATAATCTTTCCTAGATAGGGTAATCTTTTAAATGTGATGTAACTTAATCCTATGAGATAAGATAGGATAAGATTGTGATCTTTGCTAATAGAGTTTTAGTGGGACTCTTAGTCATCTGGAAGAGCCTATAACAACTCATTAGTGTTGAGACCTATCGAGTATTCACTCTTAGAGAGAAATCACTAAGAGGAGAGAGCTTTGAGAGTTGAGAGCTTTTGGGAGAAAGTTCTCATTGTAAGGGCTTCAAGTAGGGGGTTCTTTAGGTGCTTCGAAGAGGAGGTACTTGTGTCTTTTATTAACATTTTGTAGAGAGTTAACGAAAGAGGTAGCTTAGGCTACATTTAAAAATCTCTTGTTGCTTTCTTTACTCTATTATACTTGTGTTCTTTTTGTGTGTGAGGGAAACACTTAAAATCTTGTGTGTGCGTGAGGTGTTTGAGGGTTAACGAAATTGTTCGGCGACATTCATGTGAGAAGGCTGAATCTTGCTTAAGCGGACCTAAGTGCGATTGCCACACGAAGGCGGGCATAGCTTGCGATAGAAGTTCGAGTCCGAAGAAAACATTTGTAACAAGTGGTATCAGAGCCAATCTAGGGTGATGGATGGTGGAAGTAATTTGACAGAACGAGTTACTCAAATAGAGGCGATTCTTGAGTCTCTAGCCCCAACGGATGAGGGTGTTGTTACTTTGTTGGAATGTATAGTAGCCTTAGAGAGGGAGCTTCAAGCTACTATGAGAGCGCTGGAGGAACAGACGAGAGCTCTTGAGGAGATGAGCTATGATCTGTTGGTGCTCAAGTGTGCGATGGCAAAGCACAAGACGGATGTCCGAGTGGAAAGCACTATGGTGAAGGTGTGAGAGCCACAAGTTTTAGATGGTAAACGGAATGCCAAGGAGCTCAAAAATTTTCTGTGGGATATAGAGCAGTAATTTGCAGTGACAAAGGTGGCGGACTCGGAGAGGGTGTCGATCACAGTAATATACTTAGTGGGTGATGCGAAGCTGTGGTGAAGAACGAGAACCTCCAACGACATCAGTGCGGGTAGACCTCCCATCGACACTTGGGAGAAGATGAAGAAGGAGCTAATGGACCAGTTCCTACCCAACAACACTTCATGGCTCGCGAGGGAAGCTTTGACGGGGTTGAAGCAAGACGACTTGGTGAGGGAGTATGTGAGGAAGTTCACATAGGTGATGTTGGACGTGCAGAATATGTCGGAGGAAAATAAGTTGTTCAACTTCATTAGCGGCTTACAAGGTTGGGCACAAATGAAGCTTCGGAGGCAGAACATGAAGGACTTTCCTAGCATAATAGCGGCGGCAGATGTCTTGGTGGATTTCCAGTTGCCACCACCAATTCTACCCAGCAGAGAGGGCAAGAGAAATGGCGAAACTTGGGATGGCAAGGATAAAGGCAAAGAGAAGGTGGGAGAATCTTCTTAATATAAGAAGAAGCAATCGAAGGGGGAGGTTGCATGTTTCATCTGTGAGGGGCCGCATTTTGCTCGAGAATGCCCGAGAAAGAAGAAGGGTGAGGAGAAAATGAACTCCATGGTTGCGAAGGACAAAGGAGGGGGCGATGAAGATGACTTGGGAGAAGGAGCCATCAACAACATTGCCTATATAAATTGTATAGGCCTTGTGGAGGAGAGCCCATGCAAAGATAAACTCGATGAAAAGAGCAGATAGCACGAGAAAAAGGTGTCATTGAAAGAGAAGGCTTGCTCCAGTCTTCGACAGTTGGCGAAGGAGTCTTCGAGGGAACCGCTCGTGGAGGAGTGCCCATAGATTATTTCGACTAGGGCGTCAAACTCTTCTAGTGGGAGTGGTTTGTTAGACTCCTAAGTCCAGACTATGGGATCATGCGAGTGTTAGCGAGCCTTGGCCAATGCTTGGCACGTAAGTCAGCATGAGGAAGGCGTGTTGACGAGAGACCAAGGTAAAGTCTTACAAGTAGGCGACCAAAACCCAAGGAACTTGTGAAGTAGGTGAGGGATATGGGAAGTAGTGGCGTAGATCTTGAGAGTAGGCGAGATTCGATACGTGTGGGCATGTGTAGGCGCGCATTGTCAGAAATCTTCAATAAGACGTGAAATTCGAATGCGAGGCCACGCAAACTTAGAAAACTAAGTCATGTGAGACTCGAGAGTGCGCGAGAAGGCACAAAGGCTTGTAAGATCCCGCGAGGATGCGTGAAAGCATACGAGCGCGATGAGACGCTTAAGTATTTGACTTCGGTAAGGCAGGTCGAAGGTATGTGAATTGTCCGACGTTTTATGCTAACTCGGTTTGTGACTTGTACTTAGTCATGGACGACGAGACGGCACCATGAGTGAGCTTGATCATGGAAGATAGACTTGTCCATGGATGTGCATTGATAGACTTATGTGCGGATAGACCTTGGTGAAAACACATCAGTAGTGACGTGACAGCTGTGGATGACGTGGCACATGAGATCATAAGTGGATGAACATCATCTTTAAGAGATAAAGGTCAAGTGGAAGGATCATCTGAAGATAGAGGAGATCTTTGTGGATAAGGATAATCCTTCCTAGATAGGATAATCTTTTAAATGTGATGTAACTTAATCCTATGACATAAGATAGGATAAGATTGTGATCTTTGTTAGTAGAGTTCTAGTAGGACTCTTAGTCTTCTAGAAGAGCCTATAAATAGCTCATTAGTGTTGAGACCTATTGAGTATTCACTCTTAGAGAGAAATCACTAAGAGGAGAGAGCTTTGAGAGTTGAGAGCTTTTGGGGGAAAGTTCTCATTATAAGGGCTTCGAGTAGGGGGTTCTTTGGGTGCTTCAAGGAAGAGGTACTCGTGTCTTTTGTTAACATTTTGTTGAGAGTTAATGAAAGAGGTAGCTTCGGCTACGTTTAAAAATCTCTTGTTGCTTTCTTTACTCTATTACACTTGTGTTTTTGTGTGTGTGTGAGGGAAACACTTAAACACTTGTGATCGCGTGAGGTATTCGAGGGCTAACAAAATTGTTCGGCAACATTCACGTCAAAAGGCTGAATCTTGCTTAAGCGGACCTAAGTGGGATTGCCACACGAAGACGGGCACAACTTACGGTAGAAGTTCGAGTCTGAAGAAAACTTTTGTTACAATATCCACCATTGGAACTACGATTGATCCTTGATACAATGATAATTAATTTCACTTTAAATATTTATCAGGGAAACAAGTATTTCCTATTTTTCCTAACGTACAGTTAACAAAGAACACTACTGAACCAATTAACCCTAATTATTAAACAATCTAAGCCCAGCACGAAAGATGTAATCTAACAATAATATTAAGCAATAGAAAGATCAATAAATCAAGTTCCTTTAACCACCAGTGATTAAGAGAGACTTAGCCTATTATTCTTCCTAAGATTTAATAACAACATTAACGAAATTACTAAATCTTAGTTGCTACTTGATTAGCAGTAGATTATCAAACACAATTAACTAGTAGGCCTCCTAACAATCATGAACGATAATTATGATAATAAGCATGAAAGAACAATAGAACTCAAAGTTGAAATTAAAACAATAAGCTCATTTAGATCTCACAGTTTTGATGTTCTAAGGTTTCAATTCCTTTGTCCGAGAATGAGATTAGCCACACAGAGCCATAAAAGAAGCTCTAAGGTGTGAAGAGAGGAAAGAGAGGTTTGTGTTGTGTATTTTTTTTTCTGGATGTCTTCCCTCCTCTTTCACTTAATAAAAAACCAGTAGATAGAAACCTAGAAAATCTACTAAAGATATGTCAAATATTCTCTCCACGACAAAATACCTAGTTAAGGAAAATAATAATAATCTAAATAAGAGTCTTCTTGGCTGAGGAAAGTGGCCTTTCAGCTGATATTTCACGTCCAAGTTGGCTTAGGAAGCTTCCTCAATTATCTTCTTGATTATTGTGTAGTAATATTGCAGATCTGGGTTGGATTAGTGTAGCAATGTTCACTTATGGGCTAATTTCTGACCTCTTCTGGTCATAATTAAAAGTTGTAGCTTTCTTCGTGGGCTTTCCACAGCCTCTTGAATCATCTTAATCGGAGTTTGTATTTGAAAGTTATGGCCTAAATACAATAATGTGTCAAAATTGTCCATATTCGCGAAATTATCTTGTTTTGCTCCTTTTTCTTCCATAACACGCCTAAATCAAAATATGCACATAATGAGTACTTTTAGGCCAGTAATAAACATAAAAGACTAAGGATTAGTAGAGAAAAATACGATTTTATACTTCTTATCAATAATCTCTAAAAATTTATATGTAAAAGTCTCTCTTAACAGTGACATAACATATAAGAAGGGAAAATTTTTGTTATTAAATGATTTTACTGATATAGATTGGACAAGGAATGCAAACGATAGACATTTAACTTTAAGTTATTGTTTCAATTCTAGTTCAGCGGCAATTTCATAGTATAGCAAGAACAATCTATAATTGCTTAATCTAGTATTGCGCTGAATATGTGCTCGTAACCATAATTGCATAAGAATATATGTAGTTGATGAGGTTGATAGAAGATATGTGTAAAATTGGTTATGCTATACAAATTAAAGATGCCAATTAATGAAAGTATTATTAAACTTGCATTAAATCCAATTTTTCACAGGAGAACAAAATATATTGAACTTCGTCATTATTACATACGAGAGAAAGTATTTAATAAAAAAATTAAGTTACATTGAAATCTTTCCAAAGAATTAAGTTGTAGATATTTTACAAAGACATCAACTAAACTTAAATTTAAAAATTTAATAGCTACTTTTAGAGTAATTGATCGTAAGTATGCATTAAGGAGATGTATTGAAAATTAGTGCTACCTTTTTTTTGAAAACAGAAAGAAGAAAATGCATTAATAAAGAATGAAATTAAAGTTAAATCTTACAAGAGGATCTAAGGGGATACCCTTTGAAACAAGAGAGGTGAAAAGCTTTTAACTACTCAAAACATAGAAAGAAAATGGTAGTAATAACAGGAGAAGTTTGGAGCTGTTGAGTAATTAGTTTATAAATCGAGCTCTTTGATATTGTCAAGGGTTTCGGAGACGAGAATATCTATTCGTTTGGACTTGAGTTCAAACCGCCTTGTATTACGTTCTGAACACACACACTAACAACTGCAATATGGGGTAATTGCAAAAATTAGTGCAACTTACTGGTTTACTTTTGATGTCACTGGTCACTTTCTGTTTTTATTTTCTTAGGATATAATCAGTCTCATGTAAATTTTCTAGGAGAAGTTAGATATCTCTCGAGTTTGTATAAGCTCGTATGCTTGTGATTTTATCACGCGTCAATAAGATATTCAGTTTGTTCTCTAATTACCAGTGCACTTCTCTTGTTCTTTTCAGATTTTTCTGTTCCTTTTTCTTTTCTTTAGTGGAGGGATTTCCATCTTCTTCGATCCTTTTGACAAGTCACCGTCTTTTCTTTTAAAAAATTGGGCAGGTGAATATGAAAATGCGGTTTTCCGACATGTTTACTATACTGACAGGTACCCAAAGACAAAACCAATGCCTTGTGACAGTTCAAATCGATTTTTTCTTCCACGGTCCCATTATTTAAGTTTACAAGGGACGACTTGTGTGTCTGAAATTATAATTCTCCAGAAAGAAAGCTGAATTACAGTAGCAAATACTGGCGAGTGGTCGCTGTCTTTTCTCATTTGAACTTTAATGGTGGTCTTAATTTCCCAGTCCAAGTGATGGCGCCATAATAATATAACATAAAGTGGATGGCCCCAAATTATGACGAATTGGAATGGACATCTTGATGTTGGCTGACATAAAAATTTAGGAAATCGACTTTTGACTTGTCAGCCCAACTCCTTACCATTCAACCAAAATTTACAGCTGATATTCTGTCAACTTACTATATTGCTAGGATCAAACCCCTCGCTTGTTTGTCACTCAACAAAATCATTAGCTTCAACATTTACATTTTACAACGAAATCGAACGACTACTGACCCAAAATTCAACGCATTGACTGAAAGGCAGCTTCCCAAGGGCTTAGCTATTAAGCCACGAGGCTCGGTAGTATTCTAACTATTCCCTTATGCAAGACTAATATCTTTTATTGCCTTAAATTAATATTATGCAACTAATTACGAAGGAAAAAAGGAAGCTCCTAATTAACAAAAGAGCATAGTATGGGCATGCATAATGTATTCGGGAATCAAGTACATATTGCTCTTAAATAGTTTTCTTACATAAATGTATAACTTGATAGTAAACAATTGATTATAAGATAAAATTCGTTTCCCTTGGACATAATTTTAACCATTACACCCTTAGCCAATTGCTATACTATCATTACATCCGTACACTCTTAAGTATTTCTTTGTTTCTATTGCATATATCATTTGTAATATTTCTCATTTTTTTGTTAAGTTTCCTTTTTTATTGCTTATCCCTAAAAATTTTTAACTTACAATTTCCAAAAATTTTGTTTGTATAAATAATTGTGGCACAAATTAAATAAGAAAATTAACATAAATAACGTGATCGACTTATCATATTTATTATTGAAACTAATGCTTATTAGTTATTTTCACATGTTAGAGAATATATACTTATTTTGCAGAGAATAAAACTTATCTGAGTTCTAAATACTTTTTATCTTCAAAATGATCATTCTAATCTTTTAGAATTTTAAAGAATATACTTTATATTGAAGTTTAAATTTCTAACTACTCTTATTACTTAGAAGTCAAATGACGTAACCTAAATATATCATGTGTGTCTTATTTATATGATCTCCCACTCACATATGATGAATTTAATCAATTAAAACTTTTTAAGTTCCCATACTTGTCTAATAACCTACATGACCAACATACAATAAGGATTCATTGTCACATATTTGTAAAGAATATATAACATCCTGGTTAATAAATTAATTGAGTAGATTTAGTATGCAATATCTTAAGTCATATCATGTATTTTAATCTTCTTTGATTTCATTTACTTCATTGTGCCACAAATATATTCAACTCTTTTATTAAGAGTCCATAACCACCTTTGAATGTATACTTTTTTCTTATGCGAGTGACCAAACAAAATGACCTTCTTTTGTTCTAAATTTTCTTAAATTGAATGTAATTTGGTTTCCTAAAATTGTCCCCTAAAATTGTATCACACGTGATCTTTTGGTAACATTCTAAAGCACCAAACCTTAAATTGATTCTTAGGAATTAGGCAAAAACCATAGGGGTATATTATAAGGCTCATTTAACCTCTAGGGTCTCACACAATGTAAGTTAAAATCTTATAACTTACATTAATCCCTTTTCATGGTTATTTTTGCATACATAATAAGAGTCACATGCTACAATACTAACTACTTTTTATTTAGAGCGTATATATGTTATTAATGCAATACCATATATATTTTAGTTTAAACATACTTAATGTTTAATTTGAGAAGGTCAATCTTTTATTTGCTTGACATACTCTTTGATTTAAACATGCTTTAGAATTACGAACTATGTAATGCTTATATTACTTTATAAACAATGTCAACTCATTTTTGCATTTAGACATGACAATATATTGAATGGACATAAATTAAAAATTGTTAATAAATTACAGTTTAGTATCTACATAATCCTAGTGACTTTATAGCTTAATGTATGAATATTAGAAAATTAGTTTTGTCATTAGTTTTGCCAACATATTTTATGTAGGTATATAGTTCATGCTCACTTCACCTCATGCATCCATTTTTTTTATATAATTGTACTTAGTATCTAAGTGTTTGGTTTTACAACGAAATTTACAGTCTTTAGTATAACCGATTGCTACTTGATTGTCATAGTTGATTATTACTGGATTAATCTTACTCTTAACGACTCCCACATTAATTAAGAATTGCCTAAGCCATATAACTTCTTGCATTGTTGCTGAAAATGCTATAATTTCATCCTCCATTATAGATAATGCAAAGTAAGAAAATAAATCTAGAGGAAGATTTTCTCTCATCTAAAGCTCCTCCCTATTCTACATCTGTACAACCTTATATATGTAGATTGTTTCCTTGATAATAAAACGCATAATTAGTAGTACTTTTTAGATACCTTAATATTCTCTTTACTGCTTTCCAATATGTTTGTCCTAGATTTGACTAATATATGCTTACCATTCAAAATAAGAAACAATATCTAGCCTTATACATATCATGACATATGTGAGATTACCAACTGCACTAACGTAGGGAACTTCTTCATTTGTTCTCTTTCTTATGGTGTTGATGGGGAAATTTTCTTACTGAGACCTATTATTAATTAATTTGCAATCTTATATAGGAAATTGTTTCAAAATGTTTTGAATATATGTCACTAAAAAAGTGACAATAATATATTTGAAAGATTTCTCAAAATCTTAGCTCCAAAAATATAAATAGCTTCACCTATGTCTTTCATCTTAAATTCTTATGACAACTAGTCTTGGATTTGCTTGACAACCTCACATTCATTGCATCCCATCAAAACAGCATCTATATATAAAGATAAAATCACATATTGATCTTTGAATATATTAATATATACTTAGTGGCCTTCATCAAGTATATGAAAATTATATGAAATAATTATGTTATGAAAAAAATAATGTAGCATTACCTTAAGGACTACTTCAGAGCATATATCAATTTCAATAACTGATATACTTTATGTCCATACCCTACCTTAATGAAATCAACAATTTGTTCTATATTGACTTCTTCTTCTAATTCTTCATTTAGAAAAAAAAAAGTCTTTACATCCATTTGATGTGATTGAAGATCCAAAATAGCTACTATAGGTAAGATTAGACAAATTGCAACAAACCTTATAACATGAAAAAATGTCTCGTCATAATCAATTCCCTTTTATTATGTATATCCTTTAGCCACGAGGCACACCTTATATCTTTTGATGTTGTTGTCAAATTTTCTTTTCATTTTGAGAATCCATTAGTTCCAATTGCTTTGCGCCCATCAGGGAGATTAACCAAATCTGATACTTAGTTTGATCATAAAGAAGTTATTTTTTCTTTCATTACTTTCACTTATTCTTCTTTAGCAAGTCTAGTAAAAGCCTCATATACATTTCCTACAGTGTCGACCCTAGGCAGGGGAAGTCAGGGCACCTGTCCAGGGCCTATCCTCATAAGGGGCCCGCCTTCAACACATTTCAGTAGCATTTTTTTCATTTAAAGGGTAGTAAATTCTTAGTTGTCAGTCAGAGTAGAAAAGAAAGTTAATGTTAACTAATAAATAGCTTCCTTTATTAGCTATATTACTGAGAAAGTTAACGCTAACTTTTAATATTGGAAGCTAAATGGCTTCCTTTATTAGCTATACAATGTTAACTTGTTATATTTATAAATACCTTTGAAGCATTTGAGTATATGTCTTATACTCTATTTTTTTATTTTCATCAATATATGAATCTAAGATACTTAAACTCAAAAATTGGCAGCAAAAAATTTTGTCTTGTGAATCGTTAACTTTTAATATTGGAAGCGAAATAGCTTCCTTTATTAGCTATATAATGTTTAACTTGTTACATTTATAAATGCCTTTGAAGCATTTGAGTATATTTCTTATACTCTAATTTTTTATTTTCGTCAATATACAAATCTACTTAAACTCAAAAATTGGTAACAAAATATTTTGATGATTTTGTCTTCTGAATTATAGACGATAATTTAAAGGTAAAGTTTTTTATTTTTATGCATTTTTAGCTTATTAAATATTTGAATATATTATAATTAATTTGTAATTTATCATTAACGTGGACATTATATTAGCATTTTAAATTAGAACATTAATATCAAATGATATTGTGTTTATTTTTGTTTCTCCTTTTTATTTTTAAATTACTTGTTATTTATAAAAAAATAATTAAAAATTAATAAACAATTTAATTTTTGCGATTGTAATTTTCATTATACTTTGCCACAAGTAATGTAATAATTGCTGGATTTGTGTTCTTGTCTAGGTACACATAAGTTTAGTGATAATATGACTAAATCAAATAATTTAGGTTACTCAATTCAAAGATTACATAAACGGTTTCATTTATTATAAAAATTTGTGATTCTATTAAACATGTCGTGATGATTAAATAATAATACAAAATTATTTGATAATTAAATAAGATAGTAAATAGTTAGATGTGTTTGATAATTAAATAAAAATTATTCGATAATTAAATAAGACCGTAATAGGTTTAATGGTTTAGTTATTTTATGTATCGAGAAGAATATGATGGACAGTATTGATTTTGACAATATTAATAATGATTTTGCATCTAGACATGCACGGAGAAATTATTTTTCATAAATCATGATCATTTGTGTATTTGTTAGTGCAGTTCTCTTAGCGTTTTGTTGTTAGATTGTTGCTATTGCTATTTTGTTGTTACTGCTACTATTTTTATTGATTTTATGTTACTGACATTTGCAAGATATTATTAGTTGATGTTATGATTATTTAATATTTTATTGAGTATGTGGACTTATAAATTGGGTCATTTATGTATGGATATACAATTTTAATAATAAAAATAAGCTTCTAAAATTTATATGTTTGTATATTGCCGATTTATTGGGGCCTTCTTTTTTACTTTGCCCAAGGCCTATAAAACGTTAGGAACAAACCTGATTTCGTAGCTTATCCTTTTCTTATTAGATAATCAAGTGAATCTCCACTTCTATTTAAAATGATTATGGAATTATTCGATGATTACTTAGACATAAAAGAGATTCATTAGACACATATTCATGGATTTCCCAATTAGTCCTACTTGGATCAAATGTAGTAGGTAAACATTTATTACATTATAACCTTAATTGACCTTAACCTAATTCTTTAAGTTATAGACTTCTCTTCCTTAGACAAATTCCACCTTTATAATTCCTTGTAATAGAATCATTATGATCAAGAGCCTCATATAGAAATAGGTATTTTCCTATTTCACCCTGCTTTGTAAAGTCATTTCTTTAAAATGTGACATCTTGTGATTTAAATTCAGTTACACCTCATTACCTTGTTCACGTATGAACACATAATCTTTTGATTGTTTTGAGTATTTAATAAAGATATTTTTCTTCTATCTTGAGCCTAGTTTTCCATAATTGTGAGAGAGGTCATAAATATAAACAACACACCCCTACGGTTTTAGATTTTTCATATTAGATTTTCTACTTATTCGTAACTCATACGTAGTGTTTGTGTTGGCCCCCGAATGTTTTTTTAGTTAAGCATGATTTAGATAATTATGAGGTTTGGAGAGATAAAATATTTTTGGG
>JANKOE010000004.1:53001994-53013907 GCA_026284465.1 Erythroxylum citrifolium
TGTAAAACTCTTACTTTTGTTATTAATGAAATATGTATTTGGATTTTGGAAATTACATGTGTTTATGTATAAGTTCAATTTGCATTGAGGATGGCTGTTGGGAAATTTTATGGTTGCATTTAGTAGAGTTAATGTTAGGGTTGAGTAGTTGAAAAAGTTTAAGTTGCATTAAAGAAGGCATGTTGATTTTGGGTTTTGGGATATATTTCAGGGGTTTTCGCCACGACAAATCTAAGAGTTCGCCGCGACATAATTAACCCAAAGCTTTTTATTTTCGTTGGCGTGGTAAGTTTGCCGCGGTGAAAGTTAAATCGTTCGCTGCGGCGTAAAATTCCCGAGAGGTCCAGGGGATTCTCGCATATGTTCCCTGCGACGACGCCCGCCTTTGCTTCTGAAGGATTTCTTTTAAATTGTCAATTTCTAAGCCTCCCTCCACGCTCAAGCTTCATGATCCCTTGTCCGATGTTGGGCTCCGAAAACGGAGTCCAACAACTGGAATTCTTGACTAAAAATTTATGTACCTGTTGATTTTCCTTAGATTTAATTGTTCTTACTTTGGATTATTGAAAGTTTGCTTAGTATAAATTCACCTTTGGAAAAAAGAGTTTTTGCTAGAAGATTTAAGGAAATTTCAACTAGATTTTCTTGTGAGCTGGGAGACCTAAGAAATCTAGGGGGTGAAATTAGAAGGTTTGAGTTTGGAACTTAAGAAACTCTAGGAAAAACTTGAGTAAGAGATTACTAAGTAATATCTTGAGTGGATAGATTAATTCACCTTTAGGAGAAAGGGATTAATTACTCTTAAAAATTCACTTACAAGGTTAGGATTTTTCATTTATGAAGGGTAGCTATGTTTTTATTAAGGTTGACAAAAATATCATTCCCTAAGAGAAAGTCATTCCCCATTGCAGTTAATACTTATAATTAGTCAATTGTTGCACTCTTTCCTTATTTAGTTATTGCATAGATTTTTCATATTCATGGTTATTTTGGTTGCATTGAATTGTGTAGTTGCTTATAAATTTCTTTGAGTTTTTAATAATTCTTTACATTGCTTTTAATTTCACAAAATTTCACTAAACCCGATTCCAAACACTAATTGCTAGCATAGATTTGAACTTTCTCATAATCCCTGTGGACATGACTCGATTCTTACCGATTTCTTACTCACTTCGACAATCGTGCACTTGCGGTTAACAAACAATTAACCTTTCTATTTTTGTTCAATATTCTTAGATATTAGATACCAAACGTGGTCGCATATTTGTATTAACATACAGATGTTAACAAGTAATAGATTGTTGTGAAAAGGTCAGGTAGACCTATAATGTTGGATCCCGTTTTCGGAACCCAACTCTTCAGAAAACCATAACTATCCTTGCTTCATTTTCTTGCTCTGATACCATAAATGTTGGGACCCGATCTCAAAAACGAACCCCAACCGGAAAATGGAAACGAAAAACGAAACAAAAGAATGGAAGCGAAACCCGAAAAGCCCAAAACAAAATGAATAATAAAGTCTTTCGATTGCAAAACAAACTTAAGTCAAAATTCCGACATCCGGTAACACATACCTTAGAAAAATTAGCGTTGGAAAACTCTAAGACACACTCGGTCTAAACTAATCCAATTCGATAAAAAAAATTCATTCTTTCATTTTATTCATCTTTATTCAATCTCATACAAAGCAACTCAAATTCCCATTTCAAACCATAATCAAAAGCACTTCAATATTTCCATACCATCAACACAATTCATCGGACCTCATGTCCGGAATCCCAACACAAACAAGCACATTCATAACCAAAGCACTTCTATAATATACAAATCCACACAAATATCAGTATCATCGGACCTCCTGTCCGGAACCCATATCATATTCAATCACATTCATCCATATCCAAGTCATATTCATACCTCAATTCAATACACAAATTTATAGCTCATTATTTACATTCCAAAATAAATACATTACGAATAAAACAACATTAATCCCAAAAATCCGAATCCAAACCTAAAGATACAACTTCAAAATACACATGACATAAATGTCCCAAAATTCTCAACATATGCCTAAGCTCTTATTTTTACAACAATCTAACTTGAAAAATACAAACATAAACATAATAAACGGACGTCTTGTCTTTCTTTCATCCGATCTCCTTCATGATTACTTGAAGATGGGGATGAAAGGGGGTGAGCTTTACAACTCGTGGATAACATGTTTATAAATCAAAAAATAAGCAAAAATCATTTTCCAAAAACTTTAGCCATTGTATAAAAATTTCACAGTAGAAAAATTCATCAACTACTTATTTTTCAAAATTTCTCAATTTATCAAAGAAATCATGAACAATTTCAAAACATGAATGCATCACATTTACTAACAGAAACAAAACACGTAACACATCAAAAATGGTTTGGATTGATCCAGAAAATAGAACATACTATACAGTCCCGCATAGCAGTCCTGTGTAGCCGTGAACTTATGGAAGTCCTTAAAAGGAACTCCAATGCCACTAGCAGGCAGGTGGGCGAAGCCTAGACAAGTGCACTTGATCCTCTTATGGGACCTAACTAAACCCACATAACACATTTCACACTTGAAAAGAAAATCGGATTGCCCGAAGGCATATTTCGCAAACTTAACTTTTCATGATCATGTCATATCAGACACATTTCCATTCATAATTTCCACAAATTCCAATTCACATAAAAATCAAAAATCACATAACAATTCTTGAATTATTTAAAAGCAAAGGATTCTCAAATATCAAAATCAAGGAACGCAACACTTTAGCAATGCCATTCATAATGTCATACCAATTCATATATTAAAATCTCAATCAATCAAACACGATGAATTCAAACAATTTTTGCAATTTCTTAACTCATTCCAAAACAATGAATTTAATCATTTGAAAATAATAATTTAAAAACCCTTTCACTTTCTTGATTTTTCAAAAACACATACATAGCTTATAAATCAAATTATAAACATGGTACCCACCTCATATCCATGCTAGAAACTTGTCCAAATCCTCAATTTCTCCATTGCCTCACTTAATTTTCCTCATCCAAGACAAAAATTCCTAATTAATAAACATCCAAAATTAAACCTCACATAAGGCATAATCACCAAAATCAACTTTAGAAATCACAAACCCGTTCAATCCTCAAGCTATCTAAGTTATAATTCTATCATAATCTAACAACTAAAATTTTTCTCTTACCTTAATCTTCTCCAAAATTCAAAATTTCTTGGCTTGAAATAAAGCTCTCATGCTCCTCTTCATTTTTTCCTCTTGAATCTTCAACAAAAACGCACTTGAAGCTCACCAAAAATCAAACCCTACGTTTGCTCTTCTTCTTCTTCTCTTCTTTCCTCCACCGAAACACTCACTTCTCTTACCTCTTCGTAAATTTCATTTCTTCTCTTATTCCTTCTAATTTCGTATTTCTCTTCTTCTTATCTGCCAACTCACTTGTCTTATTTACCAAAATGCCATTAATGAGTGCAAAAAGATCATTATGCCATTCCATATATGCCTTATAACCTTAAAAGCTTAAGTGTTCTTCCAATTTTGCCCTTCATGCCTTCTAACACTTTAATTTCTAACACTTTAATTTAATACAATCCAATAAACTTTTGCCATATGATCTTACTCAATTTAACATGTTAATTACTCACATTAACATGCTAATTAAGTCCTCAAAATCATAAAATAAATCAAAGTCTCAAAATTCATTAAATCATGATTTGCTTAGGACATTTTTCACATCATCAAATTGAAGGAATTTGCTAACCCTTCCTTCTAGAAAAATGCTCCTCATTGTCTCAATTTCATAACGCCACCAAAATCATTTAATTCAGTTTACTACTCGAACAGTTACACCTTAAACATTTCGGACTATTCTTATGCTAAAACATTTTTCAGCGATTTATTTCCATCCAGAAATTGATAGTTTTAAGACTAAATTGAAACTCACTTCCTTCAGAACATTTGTAGCCCTATTTCTCTACTTTAATCCAAATCAAGAATCACCTCATTTGCATGACTAGAGCAGATGTTATAGCCAAAATACTTTCAGCACTTACTAATCCAAGACTGAACACTAAACCTAACTTCAATCCAGAAATTGAAAATCTTAGCCGATACATTATTACTTTAAAATAAAAAAATTTATAGGTATTATTTTTAAATATATTAAATAAATAAATAAATGCATGTTATAGAATATAATATAGAGACATCAGCCTAAAATTTTTGAATTTTTTTTCAATTTAGTATTAAACTTTATAAAATTTTCAATTTTGGTGATAATTATTTCAAATTTTGTGAAACTCAGAGTCAAAGTATCATTTTTACTAACATGACTAATAAATTTACATTTACGTTACACTTTATATACTCGTTATATAAGTAAAAAAAACATTTTGGCATATTTTTCAAAAAAAAACATTTTGGCATAGTTTTGTAAAATTTAAAATGTTAATAAATTACAAATTTTAGAAATTAGGCAATAAATTCAAAGAACTATAAAAAATTATATACTTTTAGATATGTTATTCTTATAGCATATAATATAAGTGATTTATTCACTCATTATTATTTTTTCAATGGTGGTAAACTCGTTTTCAATACTATTAAGTAGTCAATATTTTTCTTGAAGTGGAAAGGTCAGTGGAGTCCAAGTCTAACGGAGTTTATTGCATTCTAAATCTACCAACTACCCCAACTAACTTCCCAAGTGCCACCCATCCGACATTTGGTCATTTACCGCATTCTTTATTTATTGTTTTATTTGTTAATAATAGTGTCCGTGATTATTATTATTATTGGAATGCACATTAAATAAATTATTATAAATTATACAATTTAAATAATTTATAATCAAATAAATCATTTTTAAAAATTCAAATTAATTAATATTAATAAAGGTAATATTTCTTCACTTCCAATTAATAACACATAAGAAATCTCTTAAGTTAATTGAAATGTATTTGTATATGTTCAAGTTCAACTAATTTATTTTATTTATCAAAATTTTAATAAGTGTGACAACTACTCGTTTGAGTTTAAATTATGCTGTTTTTTAAAAATAATATAACTTTGAATTATTTAAAAATTAATTTTAATTTAAAAATTCTATCAATTTAAATCTAATTCTTTAAATGTAATAAATCATATCAATTTTATTATCTCTTTGCTTAATTAATCAATTCTGATCTTCAAAATATCCATTTCCTTTCAAGTTTATTTTTTCTACTTAAGGATTAAAATGATTCATTTATCTAAGTAACATGCAATAACGTGACACTTTTTCTTTTGCATTTGAAATAAAAAGCATGTGCATATGACAAGGTGATCTTCAAAATATCTAATTCCTTGCAAGTTTGAACTCCTTTTGGATCTGTCCCATAAATCAATCGACATCCCCTCCTTTAATCTTAGGGTTGAAGAAAAACATATTCTCTTATCAGTTTGGTACACGGAATGGTCCTACTCCTGCCGGAAGATTATTAAAATATACAAAACATAATCTTTGCTTCAAATATCAGGTTAGCTCAGGAAACACGTAAGTCAAAAGTTTGACAGAAATTACAGCAGAGTGCGTTTGGAACTTCAGTGTGAAATTGCTCAATAACCTAATTTATATGTTCATCTGCTCTACGTTTTGTGTTTTTCAATACTTTCTATAGCTGGATATATTTAGCCGCTCGATTTCTCATCATTTGGATAGACCTAGATTGATCAAAGGCCAACGACTTCTTGAACTCTTCATCCCTCGAATTGCTCATAAGGGCAGCTAATATGGACGAGCAAGTGAGGTCAAGAACTTCAACAACTTCATTGTTAAAGCGAGTGATGAACTCTCGTAAACTTTCGTTCCTTTCTTGGGTCAAATGCATCACTTCCAAGGCAGTCTTCTGTGGCCGTTTACTTGTAGCAAATTGGTTGAGGAATAGCAGCTTAAAATCCTCAAAGCAGGTAATACAATGTGGGGGTAAACTGTTGAACCATCGCCAGGCTCCTTCTTAAAAGGCTGTACAGAAAGCCTTACATTGAATAACATCGGTAATGCAATGTAGGTTCATCATCGATTGGAAGTGCTGAAGGTAGTCAAGGGGATCGGTCTTTCCTGTGTACTTATCAGACGTTGGTATCTTAGTACCGATCACTGGAAGGCTATCCAAGATCTCCAAAATGAATGGAGAGCAGTATTGTGTGGATGGCTAATCAGGACGGGAATTTATGGCCCGATTAATCCAGTCGTCCACGATTTTTTCAAGAGATTCAGCAGAACGACGATCGACCATCATGCCTATCTGCCGAGCGGGGGTTTGTTGTTGCTCCGTCTGAGATCGCAAGATTTGGCGAATCAGTAGATCGGCTGCTTCCTCTATTTGTCTTTGGGTGAGGGAGGTTTGTTGTAGTGCAGGAGGGTTCGTGTTGAGGGGATGTTGGATATGGGGATGTGAATTGTTTCCAGCGTTGTCCTCTAGGGCCATGCTCTGCGCTTCTTGATCTTGGTTTTGGGATTGTTGTGGTTGATCATGCGGATGGGAATATCGCGTTTGGTTATTTGGGTTTTGAGGAGGTAGCTCGTCTGTGCTAGGGTTTTGGACGATGGGTGGAGGATGTGTATGGGGATCATGGTGCGTCGATGGGGAAGCGGCAGGTAGTCACAAGCTCATTCGTTGTAGTGCAAGTGCCGCGACGGCGGCTACATCAGGATTTGTTACCGCCGCTTGACTGATCTGAGTGCTTCTGGACGTGGTGCCCTGACGTCCGACCCCACGGTGGGCGCCAACTAGTTCTGTCTAATTTTGATGGGGCTGGGCGCTGTTGCTTGGATCCATGAGATTGGTTGACTTTGTCTGAGAGATACCTGCAAAACAATAAAGGCACACCGGGGGTTGACTGCTGGTAGGCCCTTCCGACGCCCAAGTTAGTCTTTTGTGAGGGTTTTGGTGGCTATGAATAAAGAATACTAGGATTCTAAAGTCGTACGTTTTTCATGATGAGGTAATGAATTTATATAGTAAATACCTGTAGGAATTAGGTCAACGTCGAGGAACGGGCCGATCGGCCCATATGCCGTTCTGAGTTTGGGCTTGGACCTAGCATAACTGACCCAACTAATTATCAACTGTATAAATAAATTGATATAACTCAATGTCAACTAATCGATCGAATAAAATGAACTGATAACTGATACAACTCACTTTAGCTAAACAGGGCACATGTTATTAGACGTGCACGATTTATCTATAGAGCTAAAAGCAAAGTGACTCCTGACATTTCATGGTTTCAAAGTAAATGCACCCTTCTTAAGTTGACAATTGGCCGCACGTAGGTTCATGCTGGGACTCTGTCCTTTATATGATTAGTAGTAGTAGTTTTAGAGTTGACTTCATCAAGTCTCTTCATCCGTCCAGTTAAAGAGTTGAACCTCTGACTTTGACTACGGATGAGAGATCTAACATTTGTATTCTCGTTGGAGCCCATCCCAACTAGTTTCGAACGATAAATATTTAGCGAGATGTAACTGAGAACGGCTTACAAATTAGAACATAGACAAGAGTGACATTACAAATTTATGAGTAAAATTATGTTATGTTGAAAAAGAACAGAAAAATATAAAAATGAAAGGGGTTATATACAAATCTAAAGTTCATATCTTAATTTGGACTAATATATATCTTCACTGTATACAAATTTATTTGAACTTCACTCAATGTCATCTTAAGCTAAGCCAAACAATCGCTTTTTATTTGAGTGGGCCGAAACGCGTGAGAGTGTTGCCAGAATTTAAGAGGAAGCAACTTCAAACAATCTGATCTGATCTCCTCTTTACTTACCCCGTTCCATTAAAACACTAGACCTAATAGGTGTCTAGTTAAGCATTCTTCCTTCTTTTCAGTACAGGCATAATGATTGGCAAAACAGCTTCGTGCTTATTACGTTTTGGGCATCATTTGGAGAGTTTATAGCCTAATAAGCACATGTAAATTGATTGGTCACCGTAAAACAGGGTCTTAGAAATTGCTACCATAAATAATATATAGTTCCTTCCATCATCGACAAGCCATCGATCGCATTGCAATAGTTCATGTAACCATATGCCAGCTATCACAACATTTTTTTAAGAATTTTCAACGCTTACGGATCCCCTACAGATATATTTATATATAAAATTGCCTTCACAGTGTGTAGTGATTTAAGTAAGTTGCCTTGGCATGATAATAATTGCATCAGGAGACGGTATTCGCAAATTTGCTAAGACAATCACCTGGGCCAGAATTTAAGGCATGCAAATAAAATAGGAAAGTGTTGCTGCAGCACTGCACTGGTTATGGTAGATCCCGAGAGGTTTTCCTCGAGTTGTGGTAGGCCGAGCAAGACCTTTACTTCACTTTATGACCTAAGCAAACTTGGGAAGAGCACATAATTAACAAGCACCAGCTGGTTGTTTTCTTTCTTCGAGATTACTGTAATTGTTTACGACAAACAAGGTCATAACAATAAGCGCCCGAACTCGAAGAAAGAAAATAGTATGTCATCAGAAACTTTAAATTTGTCTGGACATTGTTTATTTTAGACAATGAATAGGTGAATGAGTCTTGCTATACTAGAGCACTGACATTCGCGTAATGAAATTGCAATTTATTCTTTTTCAAAAAATAAAAATATAAACTTCTTTAGAATGTTCGAAGAAATATTACGTTGGGTAAAAATAAGATCAGTTTATGTCCTTAACAAAATAGGAATAGTAATTTTATTTTAAACACCCGAACGCGATGAGACGAGAGCTCATTAAAGTAGTGCATCGGACTACGTAACATACAGGGCCTCCAATAAAGGCAAAACAAAGTTGTCAAAGGCATGACTAAGTCCAATAAAAGCTGTAACCAATTAAGTTGTCAAATGGATGTCGTTAGTGTTTTTCTTCCCCTTTTTTTGCAGTAATGATTTATTGAAGCTCTTAATTCATATTTTTTTATAATAATAAAATATTATTAATAATGAATAATAAAATACTATTAATAATGAATTTATTTTTAGTGATATTAATAATTATATTGTAATAAAATTAAAGATATATACGCCCTCCTATCTAAAATAAAAGTCGTTTTAGAGGGATGCACACTTATTAAGAAAGTTAATGAAATGTTTGATATACCCTTATTAATTGAATGTTGAAATGCCTTGAAAATATAATTTGTATAATTTGTATAATTAAGATGTGAGAGAAATTAAATAGTAATTTTGTAAGTAAAATCATAAACATGCATGAAAAGTCACAAACAACACTTATTTTAAATAATTCAAATCTCTCTGAAGCGACTTTAATTTATTTTAAATAAAAAAGAGCATTTGATATCGGCACAGAAAAAAAAAGGGATGAATTGTAGGTTAGATGGATTGATGACATTTATTTAAAGGAACTGGATTTTTGGAATTATAAACCTCCCACTGATTCTTGTTGACAGTGGAAAAGATTAAACAAAGGAACGTCAACAGACTCTCTAATAGTACTATACAGGAGGTCTTGATACTGATGACACGTACAATAAAGAGGGGTCATGAATGGCTGCTAGGAGAGTCCACTTGGTCCAAGTGTGGAAGAATACCTCGGAATAATTGTATTCCAAAACACTCTTTTCATCCTCTGACTTTTATTGCAAGACAGATTGCTTACAAAGAGTAAACTGTTGCATCTTACGTTGTGGTGGACGATATGACTCTTGTTTGTACGATCAGAATAGCAATCGTAACTACCACGTGGGAGAAAACTAAAAAATCTGATTATGAAAATGTAGACGATGGCTTCGTATTTCAACAATAACAAGTAAATGAATTTGCATCGTATAGAGAATGTCAATAACAACTAATCAAGTCACATGATGTTATTTATCTATTTTTGTTAAATTATTTTAATAAAAATGACAACAATAGATTCATACAAAATATATAAAAACTAAATTTTGAATACATTAAAAATGTGAAGAGTTTGTTTAAATAACCCTTAATTAAATTATAACAGATAATGTGTCACGTAATATCTAATAAATAAAGTATTGTAATTTATTTATTTTTTGTTGAATTTTTTTAATAGAAAACGTTGACAGAAATGGCATATAAAATAAGAACTGAACTTTAGAAACGCATAAAATATTTTTAAAAATCAAAGACTAAAATAAAAAGAACAAAGAAGAGTGTTTAATTAATCCTTAATTGAATTATCTTCCTATATATGAATCATGATGACTAAAAAGAAGGGATCCAAAAATGTTTTCACGACTTTTCTTCGGGCAATAATAAGTATAGCCCATGCGTATTCGGTAGGTGCTAAAGATTCAGGGCATGGTCCAAATAATGCAAATTTTGTCAGTATGAATGGGACAAGTGCACTCACTTCGGAATAGAGCCACAGAGGCGGGAGAATCGAAGAAATTAAATTAAACAAACACAACCAAGTTCAATTTAATCTCACTAAAATTAGAATGAGATAAGGGACTCACATGGTTGCAAAAGTTTATTCAATCTCATATTAATATGATAACAAGGTGATGCATACCGACGACTTGGAGCATTTACGTTGGGACATCCCCCAATCAAATCATTATGTCTGTAACATAGTTTATTTTAATCGCGCCTTTAATTAATGAATGTCATTTTACCTTTATTTTAAAAATAAAGTCAGCTTAATCTTGACTATAAATGGTACGCACATTGTGTCACAGCCACTTAATAAAGTAGATGAGTAGTTTGAATCTTTTGTCTAATATTATGGCGTCTTATTCTGTCCCATTAATCTCAACAATTTATTTACATAGGTCCTACATAAATCTTGCATAAACGAGCACAAGATCCGCATAAATGAATAGTTGAGATTTATCAGATAGAATAAGACACCATAATATTGGACAGATAATTTCATCCCAAATGAAGGGTGCCTTTTTTATCTAAAGCTCAAGTTATTGAGTCAGTATAAAGTATATGTAGAATTACATGTTGCATGCATTTTACTTTGTAGTTATATGGAAATTGCTGTGTCGAAAGTAGTTCCGTCGTTCTATCGACGATCTTATCATCATACTTGTCAAAGTTGCTAGATGGAAAAAATCTGGTAATTATTGTTTAATAGTTAATGGGCAAACTTCACCGTAAGGTTCTTCGGAGGAGAGTCATTAATTTTAGACACTTTCCTCTCCACTTTTCGAAGAGTTTTAGAACTTCTGTTTAATATTATGATGTCTTATTGTGTCCAGTAAATCTCAGTTATTTATTTATGTGAGATCTGCATAAAATATGCGTAAATCTTGCGAAATAAATGGTTGGTTAAGATTGTGTGAGAGAGAATAAGAAAAATTAAAACTTCTGGTTTACTTTTCGAAGAAGTTGTGTCTGACTTTTAAATCATAAAGGGGTTTGTGATTTTAGGAGATTACTCCATTTCCTACATAATACAATTACTTTTGATGATGACAATTCGTAAAGTTGATTACTACTAAACATGAGTCGTACATCAAAACTGTTAAATAAGCCTATTTTCTTAGTGGAAGTACTGTGGATCTTTAAACCCCAAATTAAAGATTGGCCGTCGGCGTCATAGTCCAATCAAATTTGGCGATCAGTCACGGCTTGAAAAGAAAATGACGACTAAAACTTCCATAGCAACATAGGATTTTAAAACGCCAGGAACTGACACGTTTATTGGTTGAACATGTGAATTCATGATCATCATTTGGTTTCAAAGCACCTTGCACTTCTTAGGTACAGCTAGTAATGGTTCAGACTTGCGACTTGTGACGCCTATCTTCTCGTTCATATCCATGGTGGTTCTATCAAAGCCAGCCTCAAGTTCCCAGTCAAACTCGTGAAGCAATGATCCGAGAACAAG
>JANKOE010000004.1:53048339-53060675 GCA_026284465.1 Erythroxylum citrifolium
CAGATGTTTTTAGCAAGATGTATTTTGATCAAGTTGTAATTGGGCTTGAAATGCCCACTAAAGCATTGTAAACATTGGTTTTGATGTAAATGAAATGCATGAATTGTGATTTATCAAAGTATCTTAAGATCCATTATTATCAGGCCATGTATAGTTGCTCAAAGTTATATTGAATGGCTTTGAGTTTCATGTTGGTAGAAATGCATGATGAATGTTAGTGAGAATGAGTTTAGCTTAGTAGTTGATGAGAATAGTATGGGTGTTTTGATTGAGTAAATTTGATGATCTATCGAAGTTGGGATTTGAGTCTTGATAAGTCGAACTAGGTGTTTGACTTTAGTATGAAGTGCCATAGTGTAGAAATGAATGAATGGTAGAAGTTGAGAAATGTTGGAAAAGGTTTGAATAGTTGAAGAGTTGAGCAGCCATGAAGTAGCATGGGAATTCCAGAAATTCCCATGTCCGTTAAACGGACGCGTCTGTCCGTTTAACGGACAGATTCGGGAGAAATAGTACTCCTTAACCGCATCATGCCCGTCTAATGGACATGTATGTCCGTTTAACGGACAGATTCTGGAGGAATAGTGTACTTTTTGCACCTCGTGTCCGTCAGACGGACACTCCTGTCCGTTTAACGGACAGGTTTGGGTGGAATAGTGTCAATTTGCACTTCATGTCCGTTTAATGGACACGCATGTCCATCTAACGGACAGATTCGAGAGAAATAGTGTATTTTTGGCACTCATGTCCGTCAAACGGACACGCCTGTCCGTTTAACGGACAGGTTTGGGTAAAGCAGTACCCAAGTCCAGTTCATGTCCATTTAACGGACACTCATGTCCGTTTAACAGACATGGGTTAAAAAGCTAAAATTTTGAGATTTTAAAGAGCAGTCAGGGTTTAAGTCTTAATCAGTGTAAGCTCACCACTAAAGTGAGTTAGCAGCAAGTGACAAGTTTAGTATTAAGATTTCAGCCAGCAACCAGCGTCTCGGGAATGGGCCATCAGACAGGGCTCATTACCCGGGACCGCCGGGCTCTGGGATCAGTGTCTGACATGTCTAGATTGATGTATCTTCTACTTCATGCCCCAAACTTTCTTCTCTTTTTTTTTAATTTATTAGGATTAGGTACCTGATCGTGTCGTTTAAGCTTTAAAATTTATAAGCCCTCAAATACTACAAGCGCACAGGTCGCGGCTGTAGTGTAAGGGGTGTCGATTCCACGAGGAGGGTACTAGCCTAATCCTATGTCATCTAAGGCTCAAAGAAAAGAATGAAAAGAAATAAAAATTGCATAAGTGAACACAAAAAGTAAATTTGAGAATTTAATTCAAGAATTGTAAAAAGAAAATTTCAACAAAACAGAATTAAACTGAGCAGTCACACAAGTCACAGTGGCAATTCGTCAAGAGAGTTAATCAAGTTATGAGAGAGGGGATTTTATCTATCATTAATGCTAGTCTAGCCATTTATATGTTTATGGGGTGTCGGTTCTAGACGGTTGTAAGATTGATTACTCTCTCTCGAGTTTTAACCATTAAACCTTAAATTGTAAACCTTAATCATGGAAGTTGCAATCTCTCAATTCACAAATTGCGTACAATTCTAATTAGTTCTAAAGCTCTATAATAAACAATCAGGTCTCTCACGACATCTCTCTCCATGAAATTACCGACTAGAATGATTAAGTGGTGAAATGGATTGTCTAACTCTCATTAATCTGATCTAATCATTTTTTAGCTCACCCTCTCGGTTTGTTACTGAAACATGCAATTACATTAATCAATCACAACACCCAAAACAATAAACACAAAAATAACTAAATCAACATCAACTCAAAGTAAAATCCCGAAGGGGAGTTCATAACATTATCAACAACCCGAAATTCATTTCCATACAATCCGTCTCAATGTTATACATTTAAATGAAAAGGAAATGAAGAGAAAATGGAACTTAGGTTGGACAAATTGAGAAGGTAATGGAGTCGAGGTGCCACCTAATATGAGGAATAGCGACATCGGGATCTACTTCTTCTTCCTCCTTCTTCATCTTCTTCTTCTATCTCTCTCTTCTTTTTCTCTCCCTTTAGGGTTTCCAAGAGTGGCTGAATATAAAGCTCCTTCTTTTTGTTCTTGTTGTTTTATTTATGTTCTTTTGTGTTTAGGATTGAACTAGGGGTTTTCCAGCATCTGAAAGGTCCAAAAAAATTCCTCAAAAAGCGAATTTTGGAAGTGGCCCCAATTTGCTCCGAAACTCGTCCGTTCTTCAATCTTTACCCTGAAACACTACCAAACACATCAAGTTACCTCAAAACATCATATTAAGCTCAAAGGATTGTTCTAACCCATAAAACACTTAAAACCCAAATAAATCACAAACTAACACAATTATACCCTCAACACATACTAAACAATCGAATAAATGACTAAACACATATCAAACTATACCCTAAAATATGATGCATTTCACACCTATCAACATCCCCATACTTAAACATTTGCTTATCCTCAAGAAAAAAAACAACAAACAACACTAAACACAAAACTCACAATGCAACAAATGAGGCAATGGCTTCAACTTCACAAAATAATTTAACTCTAAGCACAATCATTCAAGTTGTTCCAAATTATTAACATGTAAAACCAACATCTAGGGGCTCTGGACTAAACATACATATTAATCAAAACTAAAATGTCAAGTTACTCACCCTTTTCAATTGTACACACACATTAATAATTCTTTGGTCATTCAAACTCTATAACTATTCCTAAGTATATTTTCATAAAAAGTCAATCTATTTACAAGTTTTCTAGGTTTTATTAGGAAACATATTTTTTTAATAATATTTTTTAGACATGGATCTATTCTTTTACTTAGAGGCAAACATTGGTGATGAATGTCAATTCGGTTACTCAACTAAATCATTTTTTTATTAAGCTACTTGGTTAAACCGTCATTATAGCCTTTTGACGTAAAGGCACACAATTGTATTGCTTGTCAATCCGGTTACTTAGCTACATCGTGTTCTCAACTGGCTACTAGCTCTATTCATAACCCAAAGGTTAGTGGAATAGTTATTTATATAAGCCTAGCCAACACAATTTTTTATTACCTACCTTGTTGCCTAAGCTACTTGTTTTCATGAAAAAATACTAGCAGAGTTACTTAAGTCGAAAGAACTAAAGTTATAAATGAGTATGACAATTTAGAGGGTGACAAACTCACACTAAATCCTAATTAACTTGCATATTTAGCTGAAGAACCCAATTCACTAATTTTACGAGCTAAAGACTCTTCAAAACCTAATAGACTATGTTCAAAATTAAATCAATTTCAATCCATCTAAGCTATTGACACATTCAAACAATTCACAAAATGTAACCTAATAAACTATCATACAATATGCAAAATTTACATTCAAAGCAAAAAACATAACCCTCCCCACACTTGAGCAACACATTTTCCTTAATGTGAGAAGGATACATACAAGCACAAAAGGGGGAATGAAGCAATAAGCGGAAGGCAAAAGAACAAAATACTAACAAAATAAAAAGAAAAGCGCTAGAACAAGAAACCATCATGGTGACTGAGGTGGTGATATGTCGGAGGTGGAGACCAAATGCGCTTGATGCCAAGCTGACTTTCCTATCTTATAATTGATTAAGAGAGAGTAAGCAAATTAGTAGGGCAATGCATTCCGAATCATTGATATTTATTTATAGAAATGAAACAACTTTAACTGCACAATAATTTATACCTAAATATGCTAATTTGTGGTCATTAGCTTAACCTTGTATCATTGGAAACTCAGCCAGGATCAATTATGAACAGCTTGCTTTCACCCTTTTCATTCAACATAAATTTTATAGCCTGTGAGTAAGCTACAAATTGCAAAATGGTCAGAAGGAAAATATTGATAAAATTATAAAAAACCAATAAAACTTAGTAATGCCCTTTTTTCGAGCGAACTGACAACAAAATAGGGAATAACAAAACTCCCTGAATCTTCTATTAAGTCTAGCAGTTTGTTTGGTAAAAGGGTGAGCTACTCTTGTTCTTCCTTCAGTTTGTTTGGTAAAAGGGTGAGCTGCTCTTGTTCTTCCTTAGCCACCCCCTTTTCTTCTTCTTCTTTTACTTCACGAACAGAGACTTTCATAGCTTCTTCAAACAATATGTCTATTGTCGCATGTTCTTTATCCCTTTAATGATTCAACATCATCAACTATTATGAATAGCATTCTCAATGGGTATGGTGGAGGAGTTACATAGGGAGGGTCAGTCCTCATTCTTTTCTTCATCCTTTTTCTGCTTCTTTTGGTCTTCTACAGGCTGAGTTTCAGCTGGTTTATCTGTTAGTTCTCCTAACTCTTTCCCACTCCTAAGTGTGATAGCCTTAACTTGCTCTTTTGGATATACTTCCGTGTTACTCGAAAGACTTTCGACACTTTTTGTAGATAACACATTGGCAAGTTGTTCCGCTTGAACCTCCAGGCTGAGGATAGAATAGACATGAGTCCTTGTTACTTAGTCAATTTGCTCTTCTAAACTCTTCTAGGCCTCATCCATACTTATGACCTTGTCCAATTTGGAATCATAGTCATTGTATTTACCCTGTTGATATTCATATGAACCTTGATTTCTAAACTGAATCTCAGTATTATTAGACCAATGAAAATTTGTCTAATTATGCCACCCCGACTGGTATGTGCTGGAATAAGGATTGCTACCTCCCTGACCCACTTGTGCTTCATTAAAGTTGAATTGCTCCATGTTGTTGTTTTCTCCTAAGAAACAATCAGCTGCAATATAGCTCTCTTGTCCACATGACTGATATTCGTGCTACATTGCTGTGACTAGAGAGGAAGAGGTGGCTTTCAGGCTATTCAATTGCTTCGTTAAGTTGTCAATCTCAGCTTGCAATGTTGTCATTGAATTTGCAGCATCAATCATTCCTCCTGGGTCCCAAAAGGTTGAGTTCTTTCTACTTTTTTCTGATGTCCAAAGACAACTAGTGTATGACATGTCTTCTAATAGATCGTGTATTGCTTTAACTATTTTCCTTATGAATGATTCTCCAGCAGCTGTGTAGTAGCCCATAATTTATTTTCTATATGAAGTCATATGAGTTATATCATATGAGAATACATGAAGTGCATTTCATTTACATGTATCGTACTCACATACATACATGAATTATGATTTAGTAAACATTGCAAAGATAGTTTATGCAGTCAATTGATTTATTCTGGGGTATGAAATATTTTAAATGTTTATGTTGTGATTACATGATTGTGAATTGATTATGTCATGAATTCTAGTTTTGTGGACTATAATTAGTGAATTGGAATTTATTGTCACAATTGAGCGATTAATGAAGTGTTATGTGCATTTAGCTTAGGAAAAATATTAAAAGGGCAAGATAAAATGAAACATGGAAATTTAAGTTGAATGAACCTATGAAATAGCGACACATGACATTAATAATAAAGTGACAATTAGCTTGAATAAAAGAGTGACAAATGGAGGTATAGTTGAGTGACATATTGTAACATCTTGTTGCCGGCGGGGAGGTTTGAATAGTAATTCTGAGTGGTCAATGGGTGTTTAGAAATGCCTTTATATGTTCATGCATAATCTCATATCCGCATACATGTGAATAGTCCATTTTTGCACACGCAAATGACTATACATGTATTCATGACATTTCCCGGTATATTTGTTAATAAATGTAATTGTTATTAAAGGAATGTGATTTGTGTGCATGAAAAATTGAGTTGGAGAGGGTCATTGTGGTTTTTGAATTTTTGGAGAATTTTAGAAAAAAAAATTTCTGAAATTTTGGGGTAATTTTTGAACTAGAAAAATGCCAAGTGGCTGAATAATTGATGAATAGTAGTAGAAATAAGGGTCAAATGGCAATGGAAATTTTTATAAATGACTTTGAGAAGTAATGACATGTGTCATTAAAAATTGGGAGACAATTAGAGTAGAATTTGGAAACAAATGGACTAGTTAAATAAGAAAAATCAAGTGAGACCATAAGGAAATGACATGTGGCAAGTGACAAGTGTCACTTGCCACACCACATGCCATAACCCACGTTATTATATTGAAAGACCAAGTCATTTCTTGTTTTGTCTTGCTTTCTCCTCTTCTACGTGACTTCTCCATGCTCTTTAAGCTTCTTCATCTTCTTCATTTCGGTTTGTTGCCAACTTTCACCAAAAATTGAACCTAGCTTCCTCAACTTTCATTTGCTACTTCCACCATGTCATCTTCTTCATCTCCATAAGAAAACCCAAACCATCCAACCTTCAAGATGATGATAGTGGATTGTGTGGAGAGCTAGGGTTTCATATTGATTGAAGAAGCTTTGGGTAAATCAAGTAAGTATAAGCATCACTCTCCTTGAATTGATGAATGAAACATGATTAATGATGTAGGATGAAAATCTGGAAATTGTCTTTGATTATGTTTCAAGGATTTAGCCATAATTTTATGTGTTTATGGAATTGAGATGAGGTTTGGCTTGAATTAAACTTGAGAAGTTTGGCTACATTTTTTGTGAAGGAAGTGATGCTTAATTGTGGCTTGAAGAGTTCTAAATTTTAACTTGAAAGTGTCAAAATGTGCAGCATGAACAGTAACTCGAGATTGTGTGATCTGAAACTTTGAGAATTTTTCTGGGTTGATTTGGGCTGATTTTGCTAAATTGGTCTTCATGAAATTGAGGATCCAGAATTGTGAATCTTATTAAGGAAAAAAATGAATCTGAATTTTGAGTCAGAATAGGAAAAATGTTACTTTGTGATTGAAATAAGAAGAATGTGTAACTAATAAAGATGATTGAGCAAAGAGATTACCAGAGAAAGCGCAAGTAACAACCTAAGCTAGACATCCTAGTAAGAATACACCGAAATAGCATTTGACGGCTAAGGAAGTAGAAGCAAGTGATTGAATGTTTGAATTGCCAACAGTCTTAACTATTGGAGATATGCTTAAAGCTTATATTTCTGGAGTTCAAAGGAATATGAGATTAATGTATAGTTATAATTAACTACAGGCATAACAATCGTTATCATAGTCATACTATTAGAATACTGTATGAGGCGTTACGACAAAAAGATTCGTTTGCCCTTACATTGAAATGAAGAGGGCCTAAAAATGGTTAAAGGCCATAATAAATTTGAGATACTATTAGTGAGTGAAATGAATCTGTAACAAAAATAAAGTGGCCTATGAAAAACAAATGAATTTTTGGTGGATCAACATTGAAGTTATGGAATGTAGTGAGACAGACCTAAGAGTTAAGTGTATTAACACTAAAGAGAAGTGAAAAATGAAATGCTTCTGAAGGTATCACCTTGGCAAGATGTGCATAGATTAGGAAAAAGGATAAATTAAGCTCGAATTGTATTAATCCACATGAAGTCATGGAGAGCATAGGACCAATAACTTATGAGTTGTATTATCAATAAAGATGCTCAGAATTATAATGTGTGATATGTGAGTATGCTAAGAAGTAATGATATGATCTGACAAAGACGTATAGTTGGCTTACAAAGTGAAAATTTTTTGAGTAACCAGAATTATATGAAGGAAACAGTTGAGATAGTGTGACATCTGAAGAAATAATTCGAGGATTGATTGATTTCATTGACTATGGTCAATTGGAAGAAATTATTCGAGTGATAAAGTTAAATGGAAACGGAGGAGTATTTGAGGAAACAATAACCCTGCCTTCCTGATCAATCAAATAAGAATTTCGAGGACGAAATTTATTAAGGAGGGGAGAAATTTAACATCTCGTTCCCATATTAAGAGTTAGAACCCAAAAATATGGTACATGTGAGATCAATAGGAGATTAAGAAAGAAATAAATTTTCATGCTCATATATATTGTTAGCATACACGCACGTAAATTTGAATTTTTGCACACATTAAAATGACTGTACATGCATTTATTAACAATTACCGGGTATAATTGATTATAAAAAAAATTCACATGGATAAACAAAAAATTACATATATGTGAAAGAGGATCCAAGATCTCTAGAAGAATCATGTAATGAAGCAAAAAAAAATCAACACATTAAGAATAGATGGTTAAAAAACAAGTCTAAAGAAAATAAAGAGAGAAGAATATAAAAGAGAAGAAAAGATGATAAGAGAAAATGAAATTTGGCTCAAGCGTAAATGGATATAAGAAAAGGAAGTGTTCTTTAAAGAGGTTTTTTGAATAATTGTTTCTAGAGAAAGGCATCTTTTTCCAATTATTAACCATAGTCAATGACTTATTTGTAGAACATTTCTAATCAAATAACTAGCTTATTTGAATTATTCTACTTTTTTGGAATTTTTAAATGATTATGTATAAATTAATGTAAATGAATTTGACTTTTTATGATATGCTCTTACGAGTGTTTTACTTTGATAATACGCTCATTTTATGAGATATATTGTAACTTATTTAATGTATTTAATAATATTTTATCTTAAATTATTTTTAGTTAACGTATATATCTAGTATACAAAACTCCTTGCTTTGCGAGGGTCTAGGGAGATTCATTGATGTACACAGCCACACAATGTTCCCCTTGTATCTTTTATAAAAAAACTGTTTATGTCAACTATTTTTGTTAATATGTTTAAAATGCTGAGGACCTTAATTGTGATTCACACACTAATACAACAAAATCATGTGAATTTTTTGAAGGCACAAATTATTAATTATCAAATGGTGTACAAATAGGCCTACCATTTTATATTATTATAATGAAGGGACAACCATATTTTAGTTGTTTAGCTTTACACTTTTCTCTATTTTAGTCCTCTAACTATTAAGCTTCCTAATTCACTCCTCCTTCATTAAACATTAAATGCCAGGACTTTATTGACGTTCTTAACAAAAATCCTATGTGGCATCAACAAAATGATAGCCATATATACTTTTGGAATTGACTTGCATGTCTAAATGGGATGCCATGTGGGATTTTTGCTAAGAAAATTAATGAAAGTCTTAATATAGAGTGATTAGGAAAGTTTAAGGATTGAATTAGAATGTTTAATATTTAGGTGTCTAAAATAGTTCCCTAAGGGTGAATAACATGATCTAAAGTTTTATAATTGCCACTTATTAGGCAATCGTAATCCCATACATAAATATTAAACACTTTATAGAGCACTCTTTTCCATAGAAAGATATTTTTTAAAGAGAGTAAAATATTCCATTAGATCATATCCATACATATAGTTAGGTGGTCTAAAAACTTTCATAAAAGAGCACAGGAAAAGAGAAGTATTTTAAGGTTTATGTTTATACAAACTAAAAATAAGTATTGTAATATAAATTGTAAATATGGCTTTTAGGATTTGTCTATAAAATCAACTAACTTGATTCCCTCATATAGTTCATCACATTTCATTTAACTAGTGCTTAATCCCCCAGGACACGACCTAAGGTCAACTTGAAATAAGCACACCTTTCAAATATGACATTAAAAAAAGGGGAGCATCCAAAAGCAATTCTTGAATAAGGCATGCCTTTATCTTATTTTCATTTTGCTAAACTTAACCCTTTTTAATATGCCCACATTTTACAATATGACTACTTCTGACTCAAGAGCACACACAAAAAGGTAGTTTTCTTGAAGAAACAAAAATAATCAATAAAACACATATTGCTTCTTTCATCTTCTTCTTTTCTTTCTAACCCTAGCTTGTTTTTCTCCTCTAACTATCATCTTTCCCATCATGCACCATCAGCTCCTCCCCTTCTCATTGTCGCCAAAGATATTGCCTCATGTCCTTCCATCCTACTGCCTTTTTTCCCATTACACACTATTATCTCTTGCCATCGCTCCCATTGCCATAGTTCCTGTCAATGGAGTTGTTGTCTTCCCCTTAAAGTTAGAAACTTCTTTATAGTATGCATATTTTATATTAATCACAAATTTCTTTAAAGTACACACCTTTATTGTTGTTGTATCCATAAAACCACACATCACCATCCAGTTTTGTTACCTCTAATAGTTCAAATAATAAACAACTAGATATATTGGAAAGACACATCACTTGGATAGAAAAGAACATGATGGCCTTCTGCGCTTTTACACAATTCATTCCACCCTTATCGTCGAGTGTGTACGAGGTGTATGGGCCATGTTCAACTCTTTCAAGGGAAGTGTCGCTTACTCTTATATTTTTATTTTTGTTGAAATTGTTAAGTACTGGTTTTGATATATTGAGGATAATGTATGAAATAAGTGTGGGAAATGGTAATTTTGTATTTATTTTTATTTGGTGATTTTTTTTTCTTGTTTTATATAAACTTTTGTGATTTAGCTAAATTTTTGTAAGAATTTTTTTGTCAAACTTGTTTTAGTTCTTATTTGTCTACTTATCTCTTTAGAGGTCAGATAAGAGGTCTTAATTATTTTAAAATTTGTTAATGAGAGTTATCATGAATCATTGATTTAGATTGAAATGTAATAAGAAGATTAGCACGAATTATTAAGTTCTTATCTACTACACATTGATTAATTGTTTTTTATGATTAACTTGGATGAAAAATGTAAAAGGATATAATGTAAGTTAACTAACATTGTTTGCTTTTGAGCTTATGAGTATTCATTATTTTGTGCTTCATTTTCTAGATTAAGCGATTGTTACATAGTTTGATTTTACTAGAAATTACTTTATTATGCGTATTGAGATCATATTATTAGACTAGATGCATTGAAATGTTAAGGCAATTTAGGTTACTATTTTGAATTCTTAAAATTCCACCTAGATTATATCTTTCCTAGTTAACCAATTTGAGTCTTAGTCTTCTTTTTCTTGCATATAAACCATAATATAAGCCATATTTACCATTTTCCCCCATTATTTGGTACTCTTAATTGAAGGATTATAGAAGCTCGTTTATGTGAGATTCAAAATATCATTATGAAAATTGTAGGAAAGTGATTTAAGTTGCATATTCTCGGTTCCTCTATATGCATGTATGTATTCACAAAAAAGTGACAATAATATCCTCAATTCAAAAGTAAAAAAATAAAAATAAAAATGCAGAGAGGAGAAAAATCTTGCATGATCATAGTTAGCCGACTTGAATTAAGAGAAATTTGAAGATTTTTTAGCTAAAACTTATGTGGACAAGTTTGCATATTTCTTTCAATTTGATAAACCTAAAAGTTCTCCTTTTTTTCAAGCTTTGACTAGGCCCCATTACAACCCTTTCAAAGATCCTTAGATTTTTGCATTTAGTTCATTAATCAGTGGTGGAGATATGATATATATAAACAAGCCTATGATAAGAGTTTCTCCATTTTAACATGAGAGATCATTAATCCTATAGACACTTTGACTGCATAAAGTGAAACCAATAAGAGGTTATTGATTCCTACTGCATTTGATTACAAAAAGATTGACAAGACAATTGCTTATTTATGTAGTTTATGACAACTTATATTATGAATTGCTTATTTTTTTAATATGATTTGGTTTGGAATAGTGAAATGTGGTGATTTAGATTATGAAGGAATGAGTTGATAAGAAAAAAAGAAGGATATAGAGAGAGGTTAAAGAGTCTGAACTATTGTATGCTTAAGGCAAAGCATTACCTAAATGTGGAGAAATTTGATCACAAACATAAAGTACACATATTTCATATTAAATCCCTATGTTTTGATTAGTAAAATGCTTGTAATTATGGAATTCAATTATATATTTTGTTTTTTATGGAGTAGATTAGAGATTTGATCAAAATGTTCTTAAAAGTATAAATTTAGAAAAGAAGGAAAAATAATGCAAATTTTGGACAAGAATGAATATCTATAGGAGAAAAGTTTCAGAAGAGGTCTGTGCATAAGGCATTCCTATACTTTAGTCGATATGAGTGCTCTAGGATTTAACGTGATTAAATGGATAAGGCCTTTATAAAGTCAAATGACCTTAGTTATTCTCGCCCTTGTTTGGCTTTATTTAGAAGTTTTGAATAGATAGAACTCATTTTAGTAAGACAATCCCAATGAAAGTGGGATTCTTTAGATTTAGTATCGATCTTGACTTTTGTACCTTATTTTTAGTAAGATTAGATAGGGTTTTGGGATTATTTATGTAACGCCCCATATTAGGGGTTAGAATATTAAGGAATTTCAATGCATAGTATGCTTGGCATAATTGAGCTTTTGCTTATTTGAGCATATACATTTTTGGACTCATAACAATATTTGTGCATCCATTCATGACATTTCGGGTATAATTGAGTTGTTAACGCGAATAAAATGTGATTTGGCAATTTTGGTAATATTTCGGGTATTTAGAAATTTTGG
>JANKOE010000004.1:53068238-53081857 GCA_026284465.1 Erythroxylum citrifolium
GAAGGTTTCGGTGATACCAAATACTCCATAGAAGAGTTAATACTCGGATAGAGAGGTTCTGAAGCTCCTGATCCATGCTACCGAAACACAAATCACAAAAAAAATCAACCCAAAAGTTTCATATAAAGCAAACATGCACGAAAATCTACAGATTAAGACTTGCACTCTAAAGAGAAAAAGAGGCAGACGGCTAGGTTTTCTGCAGAAAACCGAAAACACCCTCTCTATTAATTAAGAAAAATGTTACATAACATTTTTCTTAATTAAAATTAAGTGTCTGTTTGTTTTTAAAATTAATTTAATTGAAAATTTCAACCACCAAATTTAATTTTTATATTTTCTCTAACTCTGCCCCTCCACAGATATGCCAATCAAATCTTATGATTCCTTTTCCTTTTGAAAGAAGGTGTTATTGTCTTTAATGTTGGCTGCTTCTCCAAATATGGATAATTATGTAGCATGCATTTTTTAAAACTACTGAAAAATATTCGAAACTTGATTCCAATTAAATCTTTGATGAAACGGTACAAAAACACGAGAATGAAGGGAATACCTTCTTCGATGTAAGCAACTCAACTACTAGACTCCATGATTATGCACTTAAATGAGATAGCCACACTACCAGCTTAACTAACTCATTTCGATGTCTCATTTTTAAATTATGTTATCTGACATACATGCGTTTTGTCTCAATTCAATCCGAAGAGCACCTTCTTTTCTTAGCTGGAAAGCTAAAATCATAAAAAACAATTTCAGAATAATGCTTAAAATCATAAATTGCTTTGAAGCATTTTACAGCCGACCGAGAAGTCCATTGCGTTAGATGTTTCCCATGTAGAGGTTAATGATAGAGATAAACCTTTTTCTTTCTTTCTGCAGAAGCGGTGAAAGTGAGCTTCCATTTATTAACATATATTCATAATCAAGTCCTCCAATATAACTATACAATTCAATAACACCAAAAATCATATACATTGGAAAATCGATACGTGGACCAATGGATGAGGTCGATAATAAACCAGTGGTCCAGTGCAGTGGGTTCAATTTAGCTTGTTAAAGGTGATAGATATTAAGATTGGAGATAAACAATGTAACAATAAGTTGATACGTACTGAATTTTGTCCCTTGAGACCATTTTTAAATGAATGGGGTCACTGATTTATATTATTTTTCAGAACTGGTGCTATATGTTATAGTTTCACTAATTTAACAAACTGGAAAATGTTGGAGAGGCTCCTCCTCTGCCATTGGTCTTCGACTCTTCATAAATCTGGTTGCTTTACTATTAATACTGAACTTACCCCTTCTTACTAGGGATGCCCTACATGGAGGATGTGTTGTAGAACACAATCCTTTGCAAGTTAGAAAAAAAGAAGAAGAAATAATTAATACATGATACCGTCTCGGAGAATTAATTAACAAGTGTACTAATTAATACAAAGAAAAAAGTGGTTAACGGTTAGCAATTAGACTATAATCACGAAGTCAATAATATCCTAGCTGTAGCCTGTAGCAATTATTGATATGTATGTAGATTGCAATTGTATGCTTATTATTTAATTATAACAACAATTTTCTTTGACACCTGGCCTTGTCGTTTAATCCAGACAAGGTATAATGCAGAAAATAATATCTTAACATTATTGGAATTTCTTTTACTCATTTTAAGAAAATACTGCAGCAACGACAAAAACATCGGGTAAAAATTTTCCTAAGACGCGAGATTTGAAGAGATCCAGTAATATACAGCCTTATCTCTGATTAATAAAGAGGCTCTCATTTTAAAAAATTATTTACCTTAATCAAAGTATAGTTGAACTTGAATACCTTTAAATAGTCAGTTTCTTTTGGATACTATTGATACGAAGGAGAAGGGTACGATGGCTGAAGAGTTGAGAATTCTGAAGATGAAGAGCCATGTACCTGTCGGGATAATGGTCAAGCATTCCGTCCAGGCACTTAACGATGACCTTTGCCATAAATCAGCACAAAAGTACTTCCCTTCACGAACTAAAGGCGTCATCCTAGAATCCAGATCCTCTGTCTAATATTACTTTGTCTTATTCTGTCTCATAGAATCTCAGCCATTTATTTTGCGGGACTCATGCGGGACATATGCGGGACTCACATAAATAAATGACTGAGATTTATTGGACACAATAAGACACCATAATATTGAACAGATGATCTAGACTGTCATCCTAACTCCTAGCTTTTTGATGAACTGTAATTACATATTTACTAATATCGCCATTTATTATATATGATGGGATACTTTGATAATGAATGCATCCTCAAGTTGGATTTTGATCAGAGATAACTATAAGTAGGTGACTAGAAAGTACCTTACCTCCCCTCAAAAAAAAAAGAAAGTATCTTACCTCGTTGCAATTTTACCAAAATTAAAGACTCAACCACTAATTTCATAAATGAACAAATTAAAAATAAATCTTCCTTTGTCTCTCTCTTCTATTTATTTAATTTATTTGAATATTATAAAACATTAACATTAAATTTTTAATTTTAATAAAATTTTGAAAGACCAAAATATACCTTTTTTTCTAATTTAAACCCTAGTGAAAAGTGAAATCTTCACATTCCTTATAATGAATTGTAACTTGATGATCCCTCTTCCAATAATCATCTTCTTAGTTTTTACTGCAACGGTTTGCGGGCCATTACAAATATGAAGTATATATTTTATATCAATATGTCTGTATAATTACTATAAATATTAAAATAGAATTCCTTCACTTTTTGAATTTATTCGATAAGTGTTTTAGGAAACACTGGATTAAATTTCCCATTTACACACTTCACTTAATATGTTCATTTTCTCTTTTCATGTGAAATGAAACTTATCAAAATAATTTAAATTACAAAAGGTTATTTCGTTTTTTAACATATTTAATTTATAAAATTTTAAATTTCCAATTCCCCTCTCATCTCATCTAAAGTTTAAATAAAGAATTTTTTAAATATCTTTAGCTAGGAATGAACACCAATCTAACTATAATGCTAACAATGAATAGACTCACTATAAGAATGTCAATAAAATCTTAAGGGAAAATGGTGATTATGCTTATTTGAAATCAGTTAAAAATAATTTATATAGCATAAAAGATTTATTTGAATAATATGAAATATTATGTGTAAACTTAAATATTGATAAAATGATACATAAGAATGAAAATTTACCTTATTAATTTAAACTTTAGTATAAGGAGAAAACTTTAGCTTCTTTATTGATAGTAATGAATTGTAAGCTTGTTAAAATAGTTTGATGATCCTTCTTTTTGCATCACCTTCTTGGCTTATACTAATACTATTTGCAGGTTATACTTATACTAATACTATTTGCAGGTTACTCCAAGTATGTAATTGACGAGGTCCTTTCATAATTGGTGGGCATCATAAATTTTAATGAGTATTATCTCCCTCTAATTTCATAATTTTCTATAATTAATTAAAGTTGTTTGGAGATGAATTTTTAATAAATACCATTTCTTTCCATAATTTTTTAAATTAATTAAAGTAGTTGGGAGATGAATTTGGGCAATTATACTACCTTTTAACATGTTCATTTGGCCATCTATAAATAGAGGATCTCTAGAAGAGACTTGGATACACAACATAATTGAGATATCCTCTTCGAGAGAGGGAGAGAGCGAGAGAGAGAGACAGAGACAGGGAATCATTTTAGAGTCAAGGAACTTGAGATAATGTATAATTTCTCAAACTATGGTGATCCATCACAAATTGGTAAGGAAATTTTGAGTGTTGTAATCAATCAAGTAGAGTGAGAAGTTGTATGTGTTATTCTCTAATCTAATTAAAAAAGACTTTGTTATAAAATTACTACATCAGTGGAAGTATTTCTCGAAGCTATGATCCTATAGTTTTTTTCATTTATATTGGAAGTTTTTCACGTACTAATTTAGGTATCCTCATTTATTAATTTTTATATTTTATCTTACCCATTTTAAAACACACAAGGAGGGAAAAAAACTTCTACATTATCAACTTGTCTTTTCTTAGTAGTTGCATCAAAGCTAATTTTGTTAGGCTATAATACTTCTTTTGTGATTTAAGATGGAGGGTCCCGTCACTCGTGATAGTGACATTCTCAAACTTGATGTAGAGAATTACTCCTACTGGAAGTCAATGATGAAGGGTCGCCTGTATTGCAAATAGTTACACGAGCTAATTACATATGACTAGAAGTTGAAAGGAAAGATTGACAAAGAATGGGAATTCTTAAATAGAAGGGTGCTGGCTATGATCCAAAAATTTATTGATCACATCTTGTTTGAACACATGTGAACTCACACCTATGTATATAAATTATGGACAAAACTAGAATCTATAATTTAAAAGAAGACTCTTTAGAACAATGCCCACCTGATAAGACGATTGGTCAAGTTGGAGTATAAGGACGACGAAAGTATGATTGAATATCTAAATAAATTTAAAGGCCTTGTAAATTAGCTTATAAAGATTGAGATGAGGATTGATGGCGAATTGTAAGCCTTGTTACTTCTTAGCTCCCTACTTGAGAGTTAGGATACTCTTGTTGTCACACTTAGCAACTCGACCCTAAAAGGAAAGCTTACCGTGGCCACAATGGCTGATAACATATTGAACAAGAAAACTACGAGAAAGAAATGTGACATATCCACACTATTCGAGGCTAACATTTTTTATAAAAGAGGAAGAAGTGAGATTAGTAGGAGTAAAAGAGGAGTTTAAGATAAATCTATAAGCCAATCCAAATCATACTCAAAATTCATCTGCTATTATTATGGCAAGTTAGATCATAAGAAGTTCGAATGTCAACATCTCAAAAGAGACCATAAGAAATAGATTGTCAAGCCAGACTAGATTGACCTGAAAATGAATGAAGATAAGAGCATAACTGTTATTACATAAAAAGATCACAATAACATCTTCCTCATTAGAGAAGACGATTATCTTAATATTGTATATGATGATAATTTATAAACTGTTGATTCATGCACATCCTTCCATGTCACCTCATATAGAGATTTCTTTTTCACAAACCAAATTAGTGACTTTGACACTATTAAAGTAGGAAATTAATTGACCAATAATTTCGGGTTAGGCAACATTACTTTGATGACCAATATGAGATGTGAGCTTGTATTAAAGGATGTTAGGCATGTCCCAGATATGTGCTTTAATCTTATATTAGTTGGGAAGTTCCATGATGCTGACTATGTAAATCATTTTGGTGTAAGAAGATGGAAACTTTCAATAAACAACATTATCATTGCGAAGAAAAGAAAAGAGGGATCATTGTATTTTAAATAAGCCAATTTGTGCAAAGAAGAAGCTAATGTTGCCTAGCTACAAGAACTTGCGTTTGGATTTGTGACACAAAAGATTAGGGTATATGAGCCAGAAAGGATTATAATATCTTATCATCATGAACTTCTTCCTAATGTGAAAGGTAAAACACTTGAGCCCTATACTCATTGTTTGGCTAGCAAATAATATAGAGTTTCATTTGTAGAATTAAGTAGCCTCATAAGAGAAATCATGTTCTTGATACGTAAAAAGTGCGTTATATATTGTTACTTTCATTGATGGCTACTCAAGAAAGATTTGGGTCTCTTTGTTAAAAAACAAAGTTTAGGTACTTAAGAAATTCAAGGAGTTTTATATGAAGGTGGAAAGATAGATTGACAGAAAGTTAAAATGTGTTTGAGCGATAACGATGGAGAATACCGTGCTCTTTCTGAAGCATATTGTAAGATATATGGTATCAGGCTCGAGAAGACACCATAATTGAACAATGAATCCAAGAGAATGAATTGTACCATTAAAGAAAAGGGTCATATTCATGCTCTCTCATGAAAACTTCCTAAGTCATATTGGGGAGAAGCAATGAAGAGAACTTTGGATGGAGATATTCAAGAGGAAGTATAGATGGGAAATAAGGATTCATATGACCACTTCAAAGTATTTGGTTGTTAAACATTAGACCACATTCCTAAAAATGAATGGTCTAAACTCAACTTTAAAATAAAATAGTGTTTCTACCTCATCTCACCATGAGATGAATTTAGGTATCAATTGTGCGTCCATGTTCCTCGAGGATCAAATGGTCGAAGATTTTAAACAGCTAAAGAAATCTAAGCCCAGGGTCATCAATATTGATCATCTCCTGCAATATGTGATGATCTAGAAAGATAAGTTGGGGAGATAAATAATGGTAAAGCTGGTGATATGTTTGATTACAATAAGTTTTCAATTAAGGAGTCATCAATGGAGGAGTTAATAGGAACAAGTAATGGAGAGCTTGTCAAACCTGTTAAGTTAAAAGTTGTGGAGTAACTCCAGTTACAAAGATCAACTCAAGATAGCTGACTTTCTACTATATGTCTATATATCATCCAAATGAGGATGCACTCACCATAAAGGGAGAACCTCAAAGTTACGAAGAGATATATGACAGATTTTAACAAAGAAGAATGGTTAAAAATTACCTAAGAGGAGATACAATTATTGTATGAGAACTATACTTATGATTTAGTAGAGGTACTCAAAAGAAGACGAGCCTTAAAAAAAATGGTTTGTAAGTTCAAAACTAATGAGAACAATCCAAAACCATGGTACAAGGGTAGGATCGTTGTCAAGATGTCATCTATTTGAATAGCTCTAGGTTTAGTTGTCAACCTAGATTTAGAGATTAAAAAGCTTGATGTTAAGATGACATTCCTATATAGAGACCTAGAGGAAGTGATATAAATGGACAAGTAACCTGAGAGTTTTACAAATTTAAGTAAAAAGTACTTGGTTTATCAACTAAAAAAGAGTCTCTATGGCATAAAACAAGCACTGAAGCAATGGTACAAGAAGTATTGAGTCTTTCATGACTTTACAACACTTTAAGTAGACTCATACTGACCATTGTGTCTTAATGAAAATGCATGCTGGTAGTCATCTTGTCATACTTCTACTTTATGTCGATGATATACTAATTGTTAGACACACTAAGAAGAAAATTGTTATCTTTAAGAATGAGTTGAGAAAATCCTTCTCCATGAAGGACTTAGGACCAACATCACTTAATATTGCTCCAAAAAGTTATTGTAGATATCTCAGGAGTAATACATTGAGAGAGTCCTTAAGAAATTCAACATGGACAAGGCCAAGCTAGTTAGTGTTCTATTCATCGAATATTTTAAATTGAGTAAGAAGCAAAAATCCAACTAGTAAGAGAGAAAAAGAAGAGATGAAAAAAGTCCCATATTCATCTGTAGTTGGCAATCTAATATATGCTAAGGCATGTCATAGGCTCGATATTGCTCACGTAGTCGACATTGTGAGTCAGTTTGTATCCAACCCTAGGAAATAGCATTAGGATGTTGTAAAATCGATACTTTGATACATTAAGGGAACATAGAAAAGGTGCTTATGCTTTGGTCAGGGAAAACATGTGTTCAAAGGTTATATAGACACTGATATAACCGATGATATCGCTTTAGAAAGTCAACTTCATGATATTTGACAACTTTTACAGGGAGAGTTGTGTCTTGGCAATCCAAGCTCTAAACACGTGTAACACTTTCTACCACAGAGACCAAATACATCGTAACTACAAAAGCATGTAAGGAGATGTTATAGATAAAAAATGAATTGGGCTATGGACAAAAGAAATATGTGGTGCAATATGACAATCAAACTACCATATATTTGACTAGGAATTTAACTTTTCATTCTGCTCGAAGTATATTGATGTTCGTTATCATTAAATATAGGATGTAGTAGAAGAGAATCTTCTGCAACTCGAGGAGATTCACACTGATGATAATTTATCGGATATGATGACTAAGGTGACACTGACCAAGAAATTTGATGATTATTGCTAAGGAGTTGGTATGGTGTGCCCCCAATTAAGTTAGGAAGGAGGGATTTGTTGGGTCCCTTAGTAATTGTTGGTACACCAAAATTTTTAATAAAAACCATCTCTTTCTAATTCTAAATTTTTTAATAATTAATTAGAGTAGTTGTGACATGAATTTTTAATAAGCATTACCTCTCTTTCTAGAATTTTCTGCAATTAATTAAAGTAGATGGGAGTTGAATTTGGACAATTATGCCACCTTCTAACATATTCATTTGACCATTTATAAATAGAGGACCTCTACGAGGGACTTGGATACACAACACAATTGAGATATCCTCTTCGAGAGAGAGAGTCACTTTAAAGTAAAGGAGCTTGAGATAATTCCCAATTTCTCAAGCTAGAGTTATTCATAACAAATAGGTAAAGAAATTTTGAGTTTTGTAATCCATCCAATATGGTGAGAAGTTATATGTTTTATCCTCTAATCTAATTAAAGAAGACTTGCTTGTAATCTTACTACATTATGGTGTAAGTATTTCTCGGACATTTGTATCGGAGAGTTTTTTCGCGTAAAATTTAGATATCCTCTTTATCTAATTTTAACATTTATTTTACTTATTTTAAAACACAAAAAAGAAAGCAGAGCTTCTGCATTATCACCTTATCATTTCCCAATAAAAATAAGCTTTTTGCATCAATATATTTTTATAATTATTATAAAATGTATTTTTTTAGTAGTATAAGGATAATAAAGACTTCCAAAGGTATAATTTTTGAAGAGAAATGTATGGAAAAATATCATTCCTTTGTAAGTTTCCAATTTGTTTCCATTTCTGTTTTTGTTTTTAGATTTTTTTTCCTTCTCAAATGTAGTAAAAAATATTTGCTTATTTGAGTTTTTGGTTTTGGTTTCTTTCCGTTTTCAAAATTTATGAAAATTACAAAATGTAGTTTTTCTTTTCTTTTCTTTTTTATAATTTGGTTTAGTATCAACTAAATATATATTATTTAATTATTTAATATATTAATTATTAATAAAAATTATAAATTATTTTATTTTATTTAATAATTTTATAATTAAATTAAATTAAATATTAATAAATATAATTAAATTTAGAATATCTTCAAAATATATAAATTTTAAATAAAATTTGATTACATAGTTAAAATATATTTAAAATGAAATAAAATTTAAAATAAAATATTTATTTACAAAATAAAATAAATTTATTGATAATTTATTAAAAAATATTATATAAAAGATTAAAATAAATTTAATTATTTATAGGCCGGTTAAAATTTAAACCATCATGCCAACTCATGTCACTATTTAGTTTTGAATTAATGATGGCTACGAGGAAGCGAGTGGATCAATTTAACTCAATTGTGAAGCTGGAACAAGCTTAGTTTCACCTATTTTTATCTAAGGTCCCAAATTGGAGTTTTGATAATGAAGTCGCTTTAAAAACTCGGAAGGGAGAACTTTGCCGCTAAAAAAGGATCCTATTCTATTCGAATTTGAATTAGTCTGTTATTTATGTGGTGCGTGGATGGTTTAACAAAAAAGACAAGCTTTGATTCGTCATTATTTTAAATCGCAGATTTCTTTTGACCCACCCTGTCAAGTCTCAACCTGATATGGCAACGATAGATCTTCCCAGCGATTCTGTTTACATCATTATCTAGGAGATACACAGAATTTGCATGGACCAGTCGGGTTAGACAACTTCCCCTAGATCCCAAATACACAATAATTGAATTATATATTACTTTATTACCGTGATTATCAAATAATATTAGAATTATATAATTGATGTTAACTACAATTGGTCCCGTTTCAACTTTTTTACATTCTTGTGTATATATATATATATATATGTATGTATAAATCAGTACTTTCTTCAGCACATATATTAATTGAAGTTTGAAATTTTCTGATCGTACGATCTTGTTTGATTAATGGCACACTTGGTTTCATTCCACTTTTTTTTTCCGAGGAAACCTTGTAGGTGGGCCAAGCGAGCACATTTCTCCAAGAATTCAATTAGCGCACCACCTCATAGGCAGACTAAGCAGACGCATCTCATCATTAAGGGCCCAATTAGTTCTCTACTTACAGGTAAAACCTCGATTGCTCTATATTCTTACAAAAGGGGTTAGCATAGAATCGAACCTGGAACCTAACAAAAGCCAGGCCCTGCTTTCAACCATCAAGCACCCCTTGAGGGCTCATTCCACTTAATAAATGCTAAAATATTTGTAAAGTTTGTCATTTAAGTGAAAAATAAGGAAGATTCAATATTATTATTAATTTATTCTTTCATTACATTAGGAAGAAAATTTTAGTGCATTTCGAAATAGGAACTGATGGGTTGTTTGTTTTTAATAACAAATGCCACTCAAACGGTGCATAGGCCGACCTATGCAATTCTTTACATAAATTCTTTAATATTTACTAGATGATTATTCAGGGACATAGTTGATTTATTTACTATGGGATTGGGGACAATTGCCGGGCGTTCTTAATATTTTATATTCTCTATGTAAAATAAATAAATGAGTCCTTATTTTTGTTTATTTTTGAGCTCTTATAAAAAATAAAAAGAAGTAAAATATAAGTTTTTTGTTTTTTTAAACGAAAGAATCTGTAGGCACTACCATTTGAATGCGCACGAGATAAATCTTCAGATCGACGTAATAGCCTACAAGTCACAACAATCGGGTACTCCAAACTAAACAAGTTCTCTACGACAGGTTCGATCAAGAGAACATAAGTAGGGAAAATTGAATACATGACCTTTTAGCTCCATGCCTTTTCATTCTACCAACTTGACCATCCTCTAAGGGGCATCTTTTGTTATTCTTTACAAGGTCAAAAGTCTCTATTTTACTTCATTTTATATTTTTAAGGGTAAAATTAGGCCATATTTTACTGTTTATGAAAATAGGCCTTAGGTGGGTGTCTAGGCCGCCCTTACCTAAGGTCGGACCTAAACAACGACTTGTACGGGAGGAAGAAGAAAAAAAAGATTTTAAATACAAAATCAATATAAATCTCATGAAAAAATAAAATCACAACTTACTAGCCTTTGAATTTAAATTTTTCTCTTCGGTATATCGAAAATCAAAATCTACCTTTAAATTTGTTGCTTCGTTTCAAAATTTAATGCCATAAAAAAAGACAATTACGTTTTAATTTATAAGTAATTTATAAATATGTAAAAGTCGACACACAATGATATTATTGCATTGGGTATTTGGGTATTAAATTAATGATTATGTAAAGGTATGTAGTGAAATACTAAAAGATAATTTACCAAAAAAAAATACTAAAAGATAATGTATTTTAACAATTATCAAAACATGAGAGAACAGACAAATTAAGAAAAACTTTAAGAAATGATAACATCTTAATCCCCTTCAAGTAATTAACTTAAAAAATTTGATAAAGCGACAAAGAAGGAATGTAACCATTTGACATGAAAGAGAAGTGAGAACCACTTGCACCGTATGACATAAAAGATGCCATCTTGTTCGTCAGTCTCTACATGACAACGAGATCACGACTAACTATCAAAAATGGACAAGGGCTTAGAATTATAAGATTTGTACGGTGCTTATTGATATCATCTTTTAGGCATTGGAATTGTGTTTGTGGTCCGGCTAATACAATTCCAAATACGTCAATTTACTTGCTATATACTCAATTAGTAACACATCAGCCACTAATATAATTGAGTTTCTTCTTGTCTTTTTTATTTATTAATTGTTTTTTTGGTACAGAGGAAACAAAAAGAAAACAGTAAAAAGAAACTCAACCCCGTAAATACAGGGTACCGGCTGCATCCTTCAACAACTGAAGAAAAACAGAAGCAGGGGGTAAGTCCAACACACGATTGTCAACAGTCGGAGAACGCACACCGAGCTTGGCGAGATGATCGGCAACCGAATTCCCTTCACGGAACAAATGGGTCATTTTCTCACACCAATCTTGTTGCAACAAAACTTTGATATCAAAGATAATGTTGGCATGACAGTGTGTCATCCATTCCCTTCCTTCCAAAAGTCGCAATGCTTCTGTAGAATCTGACCATAGAGCAATTTTTCGAAAGCGATTAGCCCATGCTAACGTCAACCCTCTTTTAATATTGTGATTAATAATTTAAATATTAATTGTGAGGCAATAACTCAAAACCTATAATATTATATAATTGAAATTGCTTACAACTGGTTAAAATCGTTGATAAAATAATAAGGGTGTACAAATTAAAGTACAAATAAATTTTAATTTAACATTTATATTTTATTCTTTAATTAATTTTGAAGTATAAATAATTATTCTGACTCATATTATCCATAGGCAAAGTCAAATTTCTAATTTAAATAATTCTTAACATTCTATCCATTTTACAACATCTTTTTTTTTTGCTTCTATAAAATATAATTTTATATTTCGTAAAATATTTTTAAAGTATTTAAATAATTTACTAAAAGTTATAAATTTTCATTTACATAGACAAATTAGACCAAGTTATAATTTGCAATTTAAAATATGAATTTATTGTACATTTTTCAGAAAATCTCTTCTTCAGTCAATATCGAATTGTGAATTAACAAAACCCCCCATCCCTTTTCATAATCATCCACCAATCTTAAAATCTAAACAAAATACTTAATTGTTTTTCAAAATAAACTATCAACAGGTAATTACTTCCTCAATATTAATTTTCCATATTTTTTAAAAAATAAAGAATAATTCATTTCATAGTCATAAAAGGCATCAACAATTTATATTACAAGGCAGTAAGGCAATATATTTACAAAAGTCAACTACAGTAAGAAAATGCAAAGTAACCTGTAAACATTAAATGTGTTGAATATTAACCGTAAATAAGTTATATAATGCAATGTTACCTTATTGAGTTTTGGTACGATACTGTACCGGTAACGGTTAATATCAAGTACCGTTTCGGGTAATTTTTTAAATTTATGAAATAGTTCATAAATTTTTTTCAAATTTACAAAATAATCCATTGTCATATTGTATAATTGTACTGTATATTTTTAACCTGTCTCAAAAATCATAATAATAAATAATAATCACAATTTTAATTTACTTTATAAAATTAATTTAATAATTATTAATAGATATAATTAAATTTAAATATTTTTAAAATATATAAATTTCAAATAAATTTTGATTTAATAATTAAAAATATATATAATAAATATTAGTTTATGAATAATAATTTTTAAATTATTTATTTTAATAATAAAATATGTTTATTAATACTTTATTAATAAATATTATATAAAATATTAAAATAAATTTAAATAAAAATAATTTATTTTAAAGTTTTATTTAATTTATAATTATTATTAGTAATAGAAATATTTATTATTATTTAAAAAATAAAAATTCACAATAATTATAAAAGTTGAAATAAATAAAGTAACTAATTAAAAAAACTTTGAAAAAAAGGAGGGAAGAAGGGAGGGAAATTTTAAAAATTTTTGAAAATTTTGCAAAAAAGACCCCCTATTTTTTAAAATTTTTGATACTGGCCGGTATTTAGCAGGTATTTTGAATACAGACCAGTACCGACCGATACCATCCGAAGCAGGCCGGTACCGACAGGTATTTAAACCCGGTACAACTGACCATTTCTTTCATACCGGTATGGTACGTACCAGCCAGTACGAAACGGTATTCACATTCCTGGTTGTAGTTGATGATAAGGTTGGC
>JANKOE010000004.1:53092736-53105556 GCA_026284465.1 Erythroxylum citrifolium
AGTGTGATGTTTGGTTTTGTTTGTTCTGTCTTGGGTGGCATCCATGTATCCTCCCAGGGGGTATTTGGGTGTTACAAAAATGCTTGGTTATTTTCTAATCCATTCTCAGTTAACTTGTTAAAAAGTAGGTTTGAACATATGTTGTGCTGTTATTATCAAACATAGTTTAAGGAGTGCAGGAATTGCAGAAAGGAGGGCAACAAGTAGCTTTGAGGTCTCAACATCAAAGAATTAAACCGGGAATAAATGTGTATGTAGTTGACACATTAGGTACGCCATTTAAATTCACCTTTCCCTTTTGTCCAGGTTCCAGAAAATCATATTTAGATATGGCTTGTATCTTGAGGAGTTATGTCATAATTGGCCGTAAGCAAGTGATCTGCTGTGGCATCTACTTTCTGTTTACTTGACGTTTCATGGCAATGAAAAGAGGTCATTGCTTTAGTTGTGTGATTATGGTTTTGTTCATTTAGTGAATGTTGAGTAAACTCAAAGTTCCCCTACCGATACATAGTTTGTATATTTACACCTCTAGATATCTTGTTATTCCATATATGATCACCTGTGGTTTTAAAACCATACAGAGCATAGTAATGTGAAAACAAATTTTTAATAAAAAATGAATTGGTTAGACCACTCTCTTACCCATTTGAATGTGAATGAACTGAATTATACATGTGACAGGCAAGTTGGTTTGGAATGATACGAGGAATAAAAGCAACATTCATTAGTCTTGTTGGTAGATGAGACCTAACTTCAAGCCAAATTAAATGATAAGGTTGTCTGAATTTGAGCTATATGTTTTCCCTTGTTTATCACTTTAAGCATGCTGTCCCTTGATGAATATGTTTTCATGGATCCCTAAATGTTAGTGTGCCCACTCAAAAACTATCTTGTAGGTGAGTTAAAACACATGTACAGATTAACGCCAATAGCTGTAATTGGGGGTTCATTCTTCCCCCATTTAGCAGGCCATAACATATCAGAAGCTGCAGCTGCTGGATGTGCTGTTCTTACAGGTGAATGCTTCCATCCTAGGTCCTAAATGCTTCATATGAATTTAGTATATTATATAGTTATAATCTTTCATGATTTACTGCATTCAGGTTGTCACATTGGGCATTTCTCACACATGGTACAGGAAATGCAACGATTAAAACCTTTATCAGTTATGCAGGTTTGAAAATTTTTTTTCTTTTGCTTGTTGGAAATTTCCTGATTGAAGCATAGCCTTTTGAGTCAAATTCATCTCGTAAATTGGTTCAAAGTGCCATATAAATAAAACTAATATACTTTAAGAATCGAGAAAGTTTGCCACTTTTTGTCAAGTCAAACTTCATGTAGTTGAATGCAGAAAACAGCACACTTAATATTAAACTTACTTTGTCATAATCCGCTACAAGAGAGCACATGCTCATATTTGTAATTAATTCATGGGATTGGAGATCTGTTATTTGTTGAAACTATACACATTCAAGGTTGCATTTTCTGTTAAAGTGGCCGAACATTAAACTATTGCTAAATACACATGCCAGGGCATGTGGTTTAAGATGCAAACTTGCTGTATTATCATATCACAATGGTCACTTAACTTTTTTTTTTCTCTAGGAAAAAGGTTATCTTGATCACAAATTTGTGTTTTGCACTCCTTTTTTTTTTTTTTGGTAATTTGGACTCCTAATTATCAATCATGCAGGTCTCTGGGGAATATGACCTTACAAATGCCTTAATGGAACTCCTTAGTGATGTAAAAGTTCTTGAAGAACGTCAGATGGCTGCAAAACAAGCATTTGATGCTCTGTCAAGTGGTATCATCACCAATGTTTGGAACCTACTAAATTTCCATGTTTACAGGACATACTTGGTGAGAAAGTAAATGAATGCTGTTACACATTGAACTTGATCATGGGCATGCAAGTTTTCAGCTTCATCCAACAGAGTTACCCTCAAAAAAGGTAATTTGTGGCACATTGAGGCCTTCAATCGCATAAAACCCAAGACCATGACGTGTCTATGGCTGCTCAAACTATTTTATGTAAGTCATACTGGCAGCCTTTTGGTACCCTTTTCTAAAAAAGCATGTGTCTGATTTTGTCTCTCATTTGATACTTGGTTGATTTCGCCAAACAACTAAGAGACCCTTTCAGGCAACAAGATGCCATAAACATGTCTTCTCTGTTACCAGAACAATATTTGGCCAGGATCCATTTAAGATGGGAGAATATGCATTATGAAATTATTACTTCTACATGAAGAACTACTACCTTTTAGTCTTTTAAATTTTGTTTGTTTTTCACATTAAAGTTTCCACTTTGCTGCAACTTTATGCTGCTCCTTATTTTTTTATACCATTATCTTGTTTTATTTTCTCATCCCCTCTGTTACTGCAAACCTTCTAAGTAATGATTTTCTATTGCATATATAAGATCATACTCATGGAATGTGGTTCATATATCCATTAGCATTTTCTGCACAAATTTGCTAGAACAAGTGAATGAAAAACATATTTTGGCCCATGATTGGAGAGATCACAGAATGCAGAGACGAGACTTGACCAGATTTATCTTTTGATACATTGACGGTTTCATTTTCTGCATGCCAGTGGACATGGTAGTGGCGGAAATTTTTTTTCCTTTCCGTTGTGGTTAATGCATGTGATAGTTTCTGATTGATGATACAAAGAGTAACTTTCAATAGTTCTGTTGCTTCACTTATTGTGTTTGGCCCTTGGGATACGCTGTAGCTTGACGTTTGAGTTGCATTCCCAAGTCAGGCACTTGATGGAATTGGTGGTGAATTAGAAGGCATAAATTAAACAAATCTTATGGAACTGGTTGAATTAAATGAAAGTTGAACTATACTATGTTATGTTCAAATGTTGGCAACTGGAGCTTGGAGGTGCAGTCTAGTTAGCTTGCATTGGGAGTACGTTGACGTTATCGTGTATCTTAAGAGTGGTGCTTGAGGACTATGACTATCTTTCACTCGCACATGTTTTAGTATCTTACACAGCAGTAGGGAAGAGTGTCACGTCTAAATTTCAGTTTTCTGTACAGTACTGATGTGTATTTGCATTTGCAGTATTCTGATCAATTTGCATAGATTCTCAGCTGTGAAACGTGCAGGTATCTGCTTCGTCATCAAACTGGCATGTCTAAAATAGGGACTTCAATTCAACCGAAAGTGTGCGATATGAGAACAAAATATCCTGGCCTCACGCTCTAAAACGTGGCATGTCTCGACATTCTTGGCTGTATAAAAAGGTAAGCATTTAATTTCCAAATGTACTTGAACGTGGATAATGGATATGCATACATTTATTGTATGAAAGAAGATTTATTGTCTGGAAAAAGGCACTCAAGTGATTACTTTTTTATGTATAACTGCGTCTTGCTTAACTTTTTTCCCTATTGGGATTGTATTTTCCTGAGAAAATTTGACAGACCTTGTCTATAAAATGAAAACAAGAATTTGAAAATTCCCGAGGAAAGTTCATACACCATCATTGCTTTTGTTAATTTTAACATTTCGTTATTCCTCACTTTTGAAAGACAATGAAGCATTATTAGCTATTACTTACTGCAATCATATGCTGAAAGAGGGAGAGAGAATTACTAAATTGGTAAAATTATGATGATTATCCAACTTTTTTTCTTCATCCTAGTTGTAGTTGACCATTTATTTTCTTCTTTTAAGAATCCTTTCTCCTTATTAACAATTTATTGTAACAAAAATTTCATATTTCTGATATATTATTGGCATATGATTAATTGATATACTGTTTAGAAATGAAATAGTCAAATTGTGTCGGATTAGTGATTCATAATTTCTAAAAAGTCGTGATTTTCATTTTGATAATGAAAGAATTCAAATTTTCATTCACTTGAATCAGAACAAATGATATTCAACAGCCACGAAGGAAAACCTCATTCTGCTTTTTGTACAACTTTACACCGCACAACTAAGTCACGGACTCCAAACGACAAGCACGGGAAATGTCATAACATACTTAGCTCAAAAGGCTTATACTATCTATAACTGAAAAATCGCACGTAATTGCACCATATTTGGAAATATACTTCTCTTCTCAAACATTTTTAATATAGCGAGCTTTCCTTCTAGTTTCGAGATATTTTTTGAATGGTAAAGAATTGTGTTAATTCCTTTCAAAATGAAAATTAAAGCAAACTAATACAGGGAGTTCCACTAGTAAACCAGTCCTAGAATAAAGAGAATGAAATCCCGAGTCCCAAAGGATTACCTTAGAACCTGTTCATGCTTGGATATGAACATGAAGTTATGAGCTAATCTAGAAAACCCAAAGTTGAAAATTAACATCAGATTGCTAGCGTATGTTTCAGTTAAGAATTAGACTATATTCTATTGTGAATCTCTAATTATTCTACAGCGCAGGTGAAAGAGCTAGCATGAAAGTTTTGATCTCTCCCTTTCTAAATTGTATAAATCACACAACTAGATGTCGTCTTAAACACTGCTTGATCCTGTTCTTTCTGACTGCTGAGTTTATAAGTCCATTTAATCATATTTGGCTAATTTGTTTTATCACTGTACAAGTTCCAAAATGTCATAATTTTTCTTATGGCAAAGATAAAAAAATTGACTTCAAAATCGTTTAATTTATATTTTAGAATTGAAATATATGACCTTCCTTTAATAAAGATGAGATAAATTCATAATAATGTATACTACTTCATAGTATCTTTATTATTTAATTTGGTGACCCTAATTGGAAAGTGAAGTCCTTTCAAAAAAAAAAAAGGAAAGTGAAGAGGCTTGATAACCTTTTAGGAATGACATTCGGTATGTACTAGATGACAAATGGAAAACAAGCAAACTTTATAGTAACAGGGCATTTGCACTTGTTTTTAGTTCAGACATATTGACATTCCTGAGCCGTAGAATTACTTAAGAAATATACAAAAACATAACAAATTGATTTTTCATGGTCCATTCCTTTTAATCATCCATTTTGTTATTTTCCAATCGTTTATCATTTTATTCTATTTATCAGTTTTGCATGTTCTTCCATAATTAAAAAGCAAAGCACATTTTGATGTATCCACTTCATTCAGTATTAGCTATAACATCAAGCTCACAAACGCCTCTCTCAATGTGTTTTAGGATGATCAAGAGTTGAGGTCGTTAAGTAACATAAAAGTTGAAAAAGATAAAGAACAATGGAGTTTGTAAACAAAGAGAGGTGATACTCATTGGCAAGTTCTTCTCCCAAAATCAGTGAACCCCATGTCTTACCTTTGACATTATCAAAAGAGTATAAAAATAATATATTCAAAAGTGCCTAATCTTTTAAGATTTTTCAATTTAGTGTCAAACTTCTAAAATTTTCAATTTAGTGACTAACCTTTGGTATTTATTAGATACGCTACATCAGCAAAATAACTTTTTAACTTGATTTGCACAAGTTTTAAATGGTTAGTCACCAAATTGAAAATTATAAAAAGTTTGGCACTAAATTGAAAAAATCTCAAAAGTTAGATACTTTTGAATATACCAAAATTATAAGGTTCATATTTTATTCTCTTTCTAATATCTCAACCGGTTCTTTAGCACATTGTCTATTTTATCTCTGCAACATGTATGTCTCTTTGTCACATTCTTATCATCCTATCTCCCATACATGTAATATAAGGTCTCAACATGTGTGAAAATAATTATGCAACTTTTCCTACTACACACCCTAAGATAGAGAAACATTAGGAGACATATGATAAAAAAAGGGGTTCCATTCAAATTTTCAACCTTCTAATTTTCTCTCATTTTCTCGTAACTTCATACTATCAAAAACTGACTTAGACATCATTTTGCTAATTCCATAGGAACCTCCAACATTGTCTGCAGCAATTCGTTGAGTATTTGCACGTGTTTGCATTTGACACGTGATCAGAGGCACAAGGCATATGTCTACAGATGATCAATTATGTTATTTTAGGGAATTTGACCAGGAAGTCAAGTTTAAAATGAGGATTCTTGAAGATTCCATGATGAAAAGATCAACAACAATTGGAGTTTCACAATAAGAAAGTGACATGACCAATCCAATGAATCAATATGTGTCATGTTTTTCAATTCGTAAGAGCAAGTTAAGGGACTTATGAACTTATGGACATAGACATATGTCAATTCATGTTCTTCTTGAAAACTCAAAGTTGGCATGGCCAATTACACGAGTAGATGGAATTCATATTGTAAGAAGCTAAAAAAATATTGTAAAACATGATCATACACATGAATGTGGTTGTTCCCATGTAATTCCTAGAAATTAAATTAAGTTGAGAAATAATACAAAACACAACTAGTGACATGAGCATGTCAATGTCCATGTGTAGGAAAGATATAGTGAAATATATGGTTGAATACATGAGTGTGTCTGTGCTCACGTAATTTTTCGAATGTGAAGTAGCGAGAAACTCGATCTTATCTCGACCTATGCATGTTGCTAAAATTTCACATAAATACACATGAAAAGCCTTCTTTGAAAAGACGTTTGCATTCTTTCTAGCTTTAGAATTATAATTAGTCGTTGAGAGGACAACAAGACCTTAGAGAGGCTTCATGAAGCCGTTCTAAAGAAAGAAGTAGCTCAGATTTATCCAATTTGAGTAGATCACATTAACAAATCGAGATCATCTAGACACTTCATCTATTTTTTGATTATATTTTTCAGGTTTAACAACTTAATATATGCCTACAAAGGAGGAAATCATAGTTGTTGTCATCGTACGGATTGATTTAGTTTTATTTATAAAGTTATTTTTTATTTATAAAAAGATCATGGAGTGTAATGCTAATTTAATTAAAGTTAGATTAGATCTTAAACCTACATGTGAGTGGAATAAGGCTTAGATTTCTATAAATTCCCTGGTGTTGGGGTTAAACCTTTTAGTAAATTTTGTAAAACTTAATATGTTCCTAGAGGTTTTAATTGAATAGAGAATTAGTTAATCAATTTGAATGTAAGTGATTGTAATTTCAGAGAGAGCAATTTCAAAAGTTAGTAAATTTTGTCAGTATAGATTATAAAACCTTTTTAATACAGTTAATCATGAATATAAAGATGGTATTAAAAGATTCTTATCTAGATGCTTGTCCAATCTTATTTTCATCTCTTGATTAATTGATCTAATTTATTCATATTGGTTTGGTTTATTTTTGTGTAGTTTTGTTTTATTTTTAATCTCAATTAACAATCACTCTCTTTAATTAATTAGTCAAGTAATGGTAAGAAATTTTACTAGTTTTCAAGCGCTTCATTATGGAATCAATACCTTACTTGCTACTATATTACTACCAAATGATATGTGAACTTGTGTTAGGTTATGGGTAATATTTTTTTGATAAAAATACTTAAGTAGAGAATATGATTTTGATAGCAAGTCTTTTACAATGTTTTAGGGGAATAAATTGGTGTCTAATCGAACACTATTACTTTAGTTATTTTGTACAATGTTTTAGGGGAATAAATTGGTGTCTAATCGAACACTATTACTTTAGTTATTTTGTTTCTTTATTTTTACTCAAGTTATGTTATTTATTTGTTTGTATTTTCTTTCTTTATTTTATTATTATTTTTGGCTTAGCTTATTTTGATTTTAGGTGTAATCTTGGTTTATAAAAAGGGGTAGCACATTGAAGAAGATGTAGAAATTGATAAGATGCTTCGTTTGCATTTGCATCTTATCAATTTCTATTAGCAAGGTGCTCAAATATTTTTCTTTTTGTATGACTGTCATTTTTCAATCCATAACTTCGGTAAAGAATTAAACGTTTTTCTTAAAGTTGACGTTGTGTGTATTAGGATCTTCATGCGATAACCCATCGAACTACACATATTACTACAACATTAAGATGATGTTCAATTTAATTTTAAAGTAGTTTATGTTGATTGTTGATCTTGCAATACTAGATTACATCGTTTAAGTGATGGTTTCCCGTATTCCAGTATGGCTATGTGCTCCTCTATTGTATCAAGGTGTAAGGCTTGGTTTTTTTGTATACTTTTTTTTTATGTCTAACCGTACAATGAAGTATCTTATCAATTTCAAATTTCAAATATTAACTCAAAAAGATAAAGGTTGAAAAAAAATTAAACACTGACCACAGTAGACCCTAAGTTTGTTTGGATATTTATAACTTATTGATTTTTTTACCTTGTAGGTCAATATCGAGTAGCATAAAATGAATACCAACAATTGATATCACCTTCATTGATATTGAATAAGGAATAATAATGATAGTTGTAATATTTGATTTCAAAAGAAGAATCACTAAACGGCTTTGCATGAGCAAAATAAGAAAATTGATATCAAAAGACCAATTTTTGAACCAAGTGATAAATAAAATGAGCTAGTCATTACTGGAATATAAAAAGAAGTATGTATTTTCTCTTTTCCGTTGATAAGATTTAAGCATATTGACTTAGCATACATATTTATGAGGAGAAAACATTGTTACATATATCTAGGGGAGAAAGATTTATCAATCTTTAAATTAGTATATAAACTCTTTAAAATTTCCTTATTTATTTGAAAAACACCTTATATGGACTCTTTGCCCATATGATAGAGGTTTTATAAAAGGAGGAGAGGGAAGCGTTTCATTTTTTTTCCTTTTGATGCTTATAGACTTATATATCATATACCTTTTTTAATGTTGACAAAAGAGGAAGAAAATGGTGACATCGAAACTTGATCATTTAGATGCATAAGTTAAAGGGTATCATGTATTACATATTGCTTTAACATAAGGGGAGTTTAATCAATGCCTTTTATTTTTTACAATATCACCAAATATCTTTTCATCATAAAAAGGGAGATTGTTGGACCAAGTGAAGTTCTAACCCATGATTTTGATGATGAAAAAGTATGTTACTACTAATGTTTTTAGGAATAGCATATTCAAAAGTGCTTAACATTATGAGATTCTTTCAATTAAGTGTTTAACCATAAAAAAATTTCAATATAGTAATTAAACTTTCAATTATACAATTTAAATTTAAAAATTGACTCAACTAGTTATTTGATAATGTGATTAACAAACCACACTTTTAGCTTAATAATCAGACATCCATATAACATTTAGTGTACACATGAACATATACATAAATTTAAATCCAAAATTAACCTATAATCCATAACCCATAAAACAACTTAACCTTTGACAAGAAAAAATAAAACCAAAGGAATGAAGGAAATTCTAGTCACATAGGCAAAGTATGTTAATACTTAATCAAAGAATAATCATCATGCTTTCCTACCTAGTAAGAGGCCACATATATCCATATATGACTATCAAGCCATGGCTCTTGGGTTTGGTATAAATGGTAGAAAATCCAGAGAAAATTAAGAGGCACAATAGTAAAGGCCATTACTTAAAATTTGTACTTATGGCCTTTAATGGAATCACGTTCCTATATTGACGAGGGATTACAAATGACCAAGATAGCAGCTAAAGGAAAATGGTTGGTAGTGAAGATGAAAGGTAAAAATGGATATGATGTAGATATAAACTAGCTCAACAAGTTAGTGATTTGGTTGCTCTGTCTATTTAAATTTTTATATTTGACTATTATGCCCATTTTATATGTGTCTCCGACAAGAAATAGATGTCAAAACTAATGAGCTTGTAAGTGTAAAATAGGAGAGTTCAAAGTTATTTAGATGCATATTTTCAATTTGATCAAAATTGTGGGAGATCATAATCATGGTATATATTTACTTTAACTGGTAATGTGCTATGATGGAAAAGTTTCAAAATAACTAACCATTATTACTTCTATGACTGAAGTTAAGTGTCTGCGGTAGCAAAATAAACTGTATTAATCAAGAAGTTTATCATTAAACTTAGAGTGATTTGTATTATTGTTGAACCAATAGTATTATATTGTGCCAACAATGACGTCATTGCATGGGAAAACAAACTAAGGTCTCATAAATAATCTAAATATATATTGAGAAATGTTTACTTAATTAAAGAATAGTGGAGTGATAAGACATTATATCAGAATGACTGATAAGTGAAGAAACTTCTTATAAATCTTCTCACAAAGTCATCATTACAAAAGATATGGTTTATATATAGATGGATATGGTATTAAATATATAAGTGATTGGCGTTATTGTAAGAGTTTATATCTTTACAACCAATTAGTTGTTTGTAATTTATGTATGAGATTATGAAGTTATTCAACAAAAGTTTTTTTTATCTTTAAGTAATTTGAGAATTAAAAATAAATTAAAATCATCATTTATATTTAAAATTATAATATATAATCATTGTTAATGTAATGGATCACATATATAACAAATTAAAAATTAAAAATTAAAAATAGTTAGACTTACTTGTAATTTTTAAAAAAGTTAAGTAAAAAATTTCACTATCAAATTAAATTTAGACTTTAATCATAATTTTAATTTAATTAAATTTAGTATATTTTAATATTTTTTGATAAAGGAGAAAGACAAAAAAGTTAAACTTTCAGTTAAACTCTCTCTAAAATAATTAAAATTTTTACTTGTAGTTAAAATTCCTATTTTTTTAATTATGTGAATATTGTTAGAGGATACAAAATTATGGTCCAACAAGGAATTTATAAAATTTTTCTGCTATTATTGGCGAGTAGTTAATTTCCTCGCTCAAGCAACTGTTGTTGTCGACTGCCCAAAGTCAAGAAAAGAAGGAAGAGCATTGCACGTCCACATGCATGAAGAAGAAAAACAAAAGGCCAGCTGTGGCCAAATTAGTTTTAATCATCCCAAATCTTCTCTTCTTCATTTTAATCTCCATAGTTTAGAGAGTGTTTCTCCTATTTCTTAAGAGAGTTAGCGTTTTTCCTTGTAAAATAAAAAGAGTTATAACTCCTAAATTTTTCATAGTGAAGTTTCTTCTTGTTGCCCATGATTTTTATTCTGATTTATTTGGGGGTTATTCACGTAAAAATGTGTCTTTATTTCTTCATTACTATTCCTTCAATTTTATTTAGCTGTGAACTTGCTCTAATTTAGTCAATTTTTATAACAAGTGATATCAGAGCTTGATGAGAAAATTACGACAACTTTTTTAGCGCAATCCATTAGGATTTTAGGTGAAGTTTGTGAATAGTAAAATAGTAACCAAGAAAGGTGGCAACTATAGGATGCATTTTTTACTATTCACAATTGTAGCAGCCATTGTAGCAACTGGTATTCACAATTGTAACAGTCACTATAGCAACCGATATACTATTCATGTATATAGTACTATTTATATACACGAGTACGATACTATTCACGTATATGATACTATTCATATATACGAGTACTATTAATGTGAAATAGTGAGAGTTAAGTCCTGTTAGTGATATAAGCAATGCCTGTCGGACCCAGACCCCGAGGCCCGACTGCCCCAGGCGGCGAGCCCGTTGGGGGCCCGTTCCTGGGACATTTCTTCCTTGATTCTTGATTATCTTGGTACCACTTACCATCATCTCGTTATCTACTATTGATTTTACCCTACTCACTATGGTGGTGAGCTTACATTGATTAAACATGACATTTGAATTACCTTTGAAAAAAGTCAACGTTTTGACTGAAAAGGGCATGTCCGTTAAACGGACATGAGGTGCACTTTGAGTACTGTTTCTCCCGAGCCTGTCCGTTAAACGGACAGGCGTGTCCGTTAAACGAACACGAGGTGCGATAATTGCACTATTCCTCCAGTATCTGTCCGTTAAACGGACATGAGGCTTAACATGGGCACTATTCAACCCGAGACTGTCCGTTAAACGGACAGTGGTGTCCGTTAAACGGACATAGCTTTAAACGCAAGGGGTCATTCTGACCCGAGACTGTCCGTTAAACGGACAGCCATGTCCGTTTAACGGACAGGGGATTTTTCACAAATCCCTTGCCCATTTGACTTTTAACCAATTCCTGCACAACTCATCTATATTTCTAATCTTCCAATCTTCTTAATCTATTCATTTTAGCAACTACAAACATATCAACCACCTAGGTTGACTTCACCATACACAATTCAATCTTGATTTTCATTTATCTATCCAATTAGACACATTTGCTAACTTTGTAAAATCATCCCAATACAACCCTCATCTCCTCCTCATTACCAACACACTCAACACAAACTACTCATTTTCGTTTCTAACATACATAACTACCCAAGCTCAATCTTATGACATTTATCACCTATCTATCCATATGCATTTCACAACATTTCAAGCATCTTCTCAAAGGCAATAAAATCATGCATTATAGATTAGGATCTTTAAATGCAATTTTGTGCCACATTTCAATCTCATTTCATCATGTTCATTTAATCTGGTTCATACAATGCTTTAGTGGGCATTTTAAGCCCATTTACATGAAACTTCAAAATACATTGTTTTACTCAAAATGCAACTAAAGCATTGCTATTACAAAAATCATTTTAATACAAAACCAAAAGAAAATTCTCGGAGTAAAATGCCATTACGCTCGCTCTTCCGGATCCTGCTCATTTCCTGAAATGTTGTGGGGGTGTGAGCTTTCGCTCCGCGGGTAACACATTTATATTTATAAAATAAGCATATCCATTTATGTTACATGCATTTAGCAATTTCTCACACAATCATAATGCACACATTGATAAACAAATCAACTATGCATATCATCATCATAATTTATCATCATCATAATTCATTTATTTATCAATCATCAAACATTCATAAATCTTCAATCATTCATCAATCTTTCACTTTCATATAGATTCATGTAAAACACATAATTGGCTCGGTAAGTCCAAATTC
>JANKOE010000004.1:53122471-53137973 GCA_026284465.1 Erythroxylum citrifolium
TAGTAGTAGTAGTAGTAGTAATAATAATAATAATAATAATAATAATAATAATAATAATAATAATAATAATAATAATATGAAACTAAAAAGAATGAAAACTTAATAGGCTGTATTTTTTCATTATAACTCCTTAGGATCTAGTAAAACTCCCTAAACCTTCAAGATATAATTTAATTTTGTTTATTACTCTTAATTCTTCTTTATTAGAGAAAATAAATGTGCATTTAATCACATAAAAAAGATCACCCATAATATCAATATATTTATATGTATCTCCACTATATAAGAAATAATGAATGAGAGAGTAAGCTGCAAAGTAAATCCTTTAAGTAAAATGCTTATCTCATCACTGATCAAGAATATTTGTATAAGGCTTGTACAATCTCTCATTCCCTTTGGAAACATTCATAATCGTTTTACAAAATCTACACATACCATCATATGTATACCCTAAAGATGGCTTCTCATTTGAGTCCGTAATCTTTAATAACCTTATAAATGAAGTGACAATCTTCACAATAATCTGGTTAGCATCCTAAAATTTATTATCTATCATAATAACAAAAACCTCTCTTCCTTTTGCACCCTTTGATACTTATGACTTGTATTTACTTGTCACTAAATTTTGAGTACCTATTTATGGTTGTAAACGTTTTCCCAAGTTATGTAGTTGCAAATTTAGAAGTAGTAGGACAGATAATCTTAACTCATTCTTCTTACTTTTTCAACTAAGATAAAAATGCAACATAATTATATATATAAATTGTGATCTTAGATGCACACGAAACAAAATTAGAAATATGATACATAAAATTAATATTTTTAAAATGCAATTCATACAATGAACAATGCATAAAGACTAATAAATATGCTCATACTTTGATTATAACAAATACCCAAGTGATACATAATTAGTTGTATTATATATAATGAAGTGTTCAATATTTTTTAGTCTAACCCACTTGACAATTTTAAAAAATAATTTAAAATATGAGCACTTTTTACCATATCAGAAGCATTAATAGACTTAATAAAAGTTGTTACAACGTTACAAAAGAAAAGAAATTAATCAAAGTTCCTTGTCTTTGATCAGTCCACTCATTTGTAATAATAATGCATCATATTGTTTCTTAACTATATGTATCTACAATCAACTAATATTCCTTTTTTAAAATCTTGAAGTAAAGACACATGAATCTCATACTAAGAAAGTGCCTTAATTTATAGATCTATCGTTGTTGTATCAACTATTACTTCTTGAGAATAGGGTTAATATAAAATATTTAAAAGAATACATGAAAAATAAAACCATCTAACCTAATCTCTTTTACATTGCAAAATAGTAACCTTATCGTTCAAAACACTTTTTAAACTAAGTTGAGAACTATGGGTGATTCTTGGAGGAAAATAAGAATCTGTGTTAATAATAACTTTCCTGATATCTTTATTTAATACTTGTTGTGCTTCATCATTTGCAGAAGGACATTGTGGCTCTCTTTAGTTTCTCCCTTTTACATATTGCTGCCTATAATTTTCAGCCCTCTGACATACATCAAATGGTATTGTTTTGCAAGAATGGATATTACTTTTAACACTAGTAAGATGTTCATATAATTTTTTTCTGTTAATTTTATATTTTCTATTATAATTTTATCCTGAAAATTATAATAGAAAATAGTTTATAATCTAATTATCAAGGTAGTCAAAATAGTTTAAAATATGTATAACAAGAATGATTACTAACTTATGATCGAGAGAGGGATGAAAAGAAATTACAAGAGTTCTATAATCATAAAATTTCTTAAGTGTTGAAACTCTTTTTATGTGTTTATTTTATCTCCTCTTTTAGTTATGCAAAACCATGAGTGGGACAATGCCCTTAACAGTCATAACAAAGGGGCAAAGCTAAAGACTTGAGTCTGTGGGGGCAAATTATTTTCTTAATTCAGGTCTGGGCCGTCTGGCAGTTAAAAACTAACATGCATATAGTTGCCTGTTTATGATTTCTAAATTGCCTTGTGAATTAACTTTTATTGACTGTATACATGTGGCAATAGATAAAATGAGACTTACTTTTAGATCGGGGGTTGTCTCAGAGAATGTTCATGGAAATTTACCACAAAAAAGGTTTAAGAGGTATTTTATATATTAATAGTTACACATTGCTTTGAGAATCTTCAATATGACATGAAATAGAAACCCATATAAGGAAGAAATAAGAATCTTTTATCATATCAAAACATTAGGTGTTTAGTGATAGGCATATGAATTCTACTATACTTGCATATGCAGTAATCTTTTCACTGAATCTTCACCTTATAGTGAAATCTTTAAAGTAGAACTTTTAAGGCTACTTTGTTAAAAATGAATATCCCGTAAGCAGTGCATCACATAGTAATTCTTCTCCAGGTAAGTGTAGCATATAACGGGTTCAGATCTTCTGTCCATTATTACTTTGTCTTATTCTGTCTCATAGAATCTCAGCCATTTATTTTACGGGACTCACGCGGGCCCATGCGAAGCCCACATAAATAAATGACTGAGATTTATTAGATACAATAAGACACCATAATATTTGACAGAGGATCTGGACTCGCATACAACCTACCTCTGAGAAGCCAGTGGTAGGTTGTATGCTATCTAGGCCTTGATAACCTTGCCATCGACATTAAAGTATATGTTTATATAAAAAAAAAAAGCTCAACAAATGAAAGGAGAATAAGAAAACAAGGTACATAAAGACATTTGTTGTAAACATATACAAATACCAGGAGTTCTCAACGCACTCCATATCAATATTGCTCAACGGATGTGAATCCATAAGCCTTTATACTTCTGTATATGAACATAAGACGATCACAATAATGAGAAAGCTAATACGAGGCCAGAAGTTTTTGCAGAAAAGCTTATCAGTTATCACAATAGAATGATTCAAAGAGAATCCATCTTAGTTTATTGAGTAAAACTGCAACCAAAATAGAGAAAAAATATTCAAAAATTTAAAATCATAAGAACTCGATGTGACAAAGATTCAGCAACATCATGATGACTTGGTGAGAGCTATACATGTAAGAGCTTTGATATTTTTAAGAGGTTGCTTGTTTCTCTTTACCATGATGATCTTTGGAATAATGGATGTTACACTCACCATCTGTTATTCTGAGCTCTGTTGTTTGTATATTTGCCCATAATCTATCTGCTACAGTTCATAATCCTGCTGAAGGAGCGGCGGGACAAAGAAGAGGAATAAGGGAAACGACTCAAATGAGCTATAGGATAAAAGATGAAGTAATGATGAATTGTATCAAAGGGAAAGATTAATGGAATGATCTCGTTAAGAATTGTCTACGAGTAAATAATACAGCTTCTGATAATGAACTCAACGAATTAACCAAGTCTTCTTTCTGCTTAATTTTCTCCCTCTCTTGCTTCTATTCTTTCCGTTTTCTCAATTCTTGATAGCAGTAACTGTTTCTATCCCCAAATCATAAACCCTAAGTGATAGAAAAGTTAGAACTGAATACCTGTCTTTGTATCCGCTCAAGTCTCAACTTCTCTGCTTTAGCCAATTCATATTCTCCATTTTCTAGATGTTTCTGATCTGGCCTCAGCCTTGAGTCTGTGGGAGGCAATGCCTCCAACAAGCATGAAAAATATAACTTGTTGTAGTGAGTATAAGCTCATTCCACATGTGATGTTTGATTGAAACTCCACACGATGGATGTAAAATAATTGGAAACAGTTCTCAATGACCTTGATTTGGTGCTTGATTTATTTCTACAATACTTTATTATCAAGCCAACTTCATAAACAGATTTCTCTAAAAATCAGACCATAATTAAATTCTTGGAACCTAAAACATCAATTTAGGATGACCTTGTCTTTTTCCAACTCATTGGACATGGATTAACCCTACTCAAGAAGTCTAATCACATACATCTGGGCCACATATGATGTAAATCCCCAAAGCACAATGATATAGTTTCTTGACGCTATAGGAGCCTATCAGCTGCATGGACTATATTGGCGCAAGCATACGATGCTAAAGAAGAACACTGAGGTCTGACCTGCTTGCCCCATTCCAATGCTTGATCAACTAAGTACGATTACTCTAAATCCTCGAAGCACTTCTGCAATGAAGAGAGTGGTTCGTTGAAATAAACAGGAAGACAAACTTGTCCTTAATAATTGACCATAAGCCAATAGACTTGTCTATCTCCTTCGGCTCCGGAAGATTATCTCTTCTTTCAACATATGGATGTTGCACGATTCTGATAGCATTCACAACCCCATTTTTCCCCAACATATGACCAGAAAGAAAGAGATCTTTATCATAAACAGAAGCACTTTCCACGTAGTCCCTACTTCGATAGGAGGCACTTCTTAAAGCATCAGGTGACAAGAAATCATTTGTATCAAAAAATTCGGCTTCATCTTCATCTGTTTCAACATCCACTCCACCTTGACTGTCGTAATCAGCATCAGATTCACTGGCACTACCCTCTGAGATGACAGAATAGAAATCTGTGACATTAAACGATATGAATATCAGTAAACCAGTAACAGGAAAATGAGTAAAGCCCCAGACTTCGCCGAAAAAGACTAATTTTCAAAACAACTGATCTATTTCTATGTATAGAGACAGATATAGGAGGATGCCATGTATCATCAAACTTAAATCTAAACCCAGAACAAAATTACAGCTGATGGTTGAATGCTGGAAGAAACACTTGACATCTAATGCATAAAAATATGCCACCTAATACCAAGAAATAAATATACTATATGATAAACATATGAAGATTCTCATGCAATCTCAACGTCAATTATCCGATTTCCTTTAAATGTATTTGATCTTATTGTATATGATTTTATTGTATTTGATTTTATCTTGTGATCTTCGCTATCTTTACAGATATCATATACATGTATAAATACAGTGTAAAGTTACTCAGATTAATGCAATACAATACAACATACTTTCAATCACTCCCTTTCTTCTGTTTCTTCAGCACTTTTACAATACAATGTAACGCATAGAAAATCTAAAATATATTTGAATAATAATAATATTATGTCTTTTAAAAACTAAACTATTTCAAAGATTTAAACTGGTTAGGTCGACTATACTAGGCCCAGGTTCAGGTCCAGGGGTCGACGACCCATTCGTAGGTGATAACCTCCTATGCATACGTAAAAACTTAAACCTAACAGTTATTTCAGTTATATAAAGTACTACTTTACCATGATACAGGTACGAGATTAGAACCCTGATTCTCTCTGTTCTCAGCTACCAAAACCCTTACCAAAAGACTAACTTGAGCGTCGGAGGGGCCTGTCGGCAATCAACCCCCGGCGTGCCTTCCATTGTTTTGCAGATATTTTCCAGCTAAAGTCAGACAGGATTATGGATCCAAGCAGTAGCGCCCAGCCCCATCAAAATCAGACAGAATCATAAACTATACTTTGTTTATATTTTATAATAAGATATTCTAATAATTATTAATTATCAAACAGATAGAGTGCTTCTTCTCCATTTCTATATCTATGTAAAGAATTCTTTGTGCATATTTTTATTAAATATAAAAATTATTATAATTTAAATTCAATCAATTTGAATATTATATTAGAATTTAAAAAATTAAATAAATCAGTGTTGAAAAGTTAATATTATACTTTTTGAAAATGTAAAATTTCTCTTACTAATTATACAAACTGGTGTTATCCATAATTTCTAGAGAAGTAATATAAGGGGTAGAGATTGCTCTGTTATGTTCATACGTTCTTCTCTCTATAGATAACTGACTGAGGATGACGATTTGTCAGAATCTTCAAATGAAGAACTCCCTACCCAAAGAAGGCAGACCGATGCTTTATTTGTGGGAAACCAGGATATTATGCTCGCCAATGTTATAAAAAATACATAAAATACTTCCTGAAAATTATTTCCTGATCTTGATATGGCTTTAGGGCGCTGACGAGACTTTCCTAGCTCTGCTCTTGTTAGATCTGATTTTTTTTCTTTCGTATCAGCCATGGCGGTGGCCTCTCCTACTAAAATAGCATATAAGCTCCTAACATTTAAATCTGAACAATTATGTTTAAAAATATTTTGCATTTATATTATAACCTTTTTTTAATCCAAACATATATAAAGATAAACAACAAAACAACAACATTTTATATATCTCGTAATTTTTAAATAAATTATGACCAACGATTTTAAAATAAAGACTTAGTTCAAATTACATGTCACATAAATTAAGAAATTGAAACAAGGGTAAAAGATACGGGCCTTCCTTGTAGTTTAAGAAATTTTAAAATAATTATCTAATTTTTAAAAAAATCATTTCAGTTTTTTTTTAAAACTCTCCTTAAACTTCAGTTAAAAATAATGATAAAAATACATAGTTGCACATTAGATGTAAACTTTTCAAATGTCATTAACACGATAATTTAATTCAGCTATTAAATCCAATTGAAACTAATTAAATTCAATATAAATTAATAATTTAAGATAATTATAATAAATTATTAGTTGTAAGTTGAATTTAATTAATTCAATTTGAGTTTAAGAACTAAGATGAATTGTCATGTAAACAATATTTGATTAATACAAATGGAATGTTCAAGACGCGTATATTTTATTATTATTTTTAATCAAATTCTAAGACAGATAAAAATTTTTGAAAATTTGAAAAAGTAAAATATTAAAGAATTTTCAAAATTATATTAAAAACAATTTATATATCTTTGTTTTGGCCTTCTACTTATCTTCATCTCTCATCAAAAGCACACCTTCAAAACCATTGATTACCATTTCTAACTTTGATCATATAGAAGTTGGATTTTGGTTGTAGCTAACAAAACATTGCTAGCCGGGAGTTTAACCACTTGGCACTACAATCCATAGTTAATATTTGTGATAGTGTTCTCCTTTTACAATTGGTTTGGCATTTTTTATTTTAAGTCTTTGACCTTTGCCTTCACAATTCTAAAACTCTTTTGCTAGTTTTCCATAAGTTTAAGAAAGGTCCTCTATTTCCTGTTAGTAGAATTAAATCTCATTCGTGTGTGTGTGTGTGGTGCTTGTTATTATCTTATATGAATATTAATATTGTTCTCATTCTTCAATAATAATCTTAGCGCGCTTAGAAACTTGTTATATGCGTCTTTTATATCTTATGTTAGGTATTAGGGTAGGAATGATGGCTTTGACTTCTGATGATAGAGCAAGGGTCAATCTTTCAGTGAGTCTTAAGTTAAAAAAAAGAGAAGACATTGACAAATTGTAGATGGGTTCTTAGAACATTGGGACTTTTATAGGGAAGTGATTAGAATTAGTGAAGATTTTATACAAATATAAGATTCATATAGCATGCATCTAGTAAACGAAGTGGACGGATGCTAAGGCAAAATATCAATAGGTTCAAACTTTGGTATTTAAGGTGTTTGAGATAACGAAATGGTGTAGGTACTTTTGTTGTTAAGGAACTTATACATCATGTTGTGGGGGTAAAAAGGACTAATATTAGGATTTTGTCCTTAAAGATTTTGGTAAAAGATATTGTTTTTAATATGGTGTATGCTTATGCACCCTAGGTAGGATTTGAAGAACAATTTAAGTGTCAATTCTAAGAAGAGCTAGATGAGGTGATTCAAAAGATTCCCCCTAACGAGAAAGTTATTCTAGAATGAGACTTTAATGATCATATAGAGGCAATCTCGGATGAGTATTTAGGGGCTCATAGGGGTTTCAAATAAGGAGATAGGAATGAAAGTGAGACCATTTTATAGGACTTTGCAGTAGTGTTTGATTTGATGATGCCAGCTCATTTTTTTAAAAAAAGAAGCACCATGTGACTTTTAAGAGTATAATCATGAAACTCAAATTAACTATTGTAAGACGAAGCTATAGACCTAGTTGTATGGATTATAAGGTGATACCTAATGCATGCATGTCAACTCTGTACGAATTATTGGTTATAGATCTTATAATTAAGGGTTGGAAAAAGAAAAGAAGTCCTCGAAGATATGATAGAGTTAGATGCTAGAATCTAGAAGGGGATATTATGAAGCAATTTAAGGATGGAGTAATGTCTAGAAAAGAATGAAAATTGTAAGGATATATTAACCAAATGTGGGAGAGAGTAACAACTTTTTTAAGAAATGCAACTAATGAGATATTAGGAGTTTTTAAAGGGCCTAGGGGTAGTAGCATGGAATCTTGGTGATGGAATGAAGATGTATAAAAAAAAAGGTTAAGATCAAGAAGGTTACCTATAAAATTTTAAGGGATTACATCACACATAGAGGGAGGGTAGTTAATAGAGAAAGTTACAAACTGACAAGAAAGAGGCAAAGAAGGTAGTCACAAAAGTCAAAAGTAGAGTATAAAAGAAATTATACCAAAGATTGGAAAATAAGAATGGAGAAAGGGATATATTTAAGTTGGCAAGAGCTAGGGAATAAAAAGTGAAAGACTTGAATCAAGTTTGTTGTATAAAGGATGAAGCAGGTTGGTTGTTCGAGGATGAAAATGACAAGAAGAGAAGATGATAGAGATATTTCTATAGCTTTTCTAATATAAGCAGAGGTAACAACATCACCTTGGGTGATCTTAGCACATTCGAAAAATATCATAACTTCACTTGTTATAGGCAAATCACAAGAAAAGAAATAAAAGGAGCTTTGAGGGAGATGAAAAATGAAAAGGAAGTAATATACAAGAGCATAGGAGAAGAGGGTCTTATTTGATTAGCCAAGCTTTTTAATGTGATATTCAAGTCCTCCAATATGCTAGATGAGTGGAGATTTAAGATATTAATCCCTCTCTACAAGAACAATGGGGACATCTAAAGTTGTAACAACTATAGAGACATCAAACTACAACTATAGAGACATGAAACTACTTAGTCACACCATGAACTTTACTGGAAAGGGTGATTGAGAAGAGAGTGAGAAAGGTCACACCTATCTCATGGAACCAATTTGGTTTCATACCAAGAATATCCATGATAGAAGTACATACCTCTTTAGACGATTAATGAAATATTACAGGGAAAAATAATAAGACCTACATATATTTTTCATTGAGTGAGTGAAGACTTATGACAGTGTACCTAAAAATGTCATATGGAGGTGTTTATAAGTTAGAGGAGTTCTTATAACCTATATACAAGTTATTAGGGATATGTATGAAGATGTTATGCCTAAAGTATGGAAGACAAGAGGAGATACAAAGTATTTTTCTATCGATATTAGACTACACTAAGGTTCCTCCTTGAGGTCCTTCCTGTTTGCAATAGGTGATGGATAAGCTCACTAAGAATATCTAAAGGAATGTGCCTTGGTGTATATTGTTTATCGATACTATTGCTTTAGTAGATGAGACGAAAAAAGGTTTCAATGTTAAGCTAGAACTTTGGAGGGATATGCTAGATTCAAAAGGCTTTAAATTGAGCAAGACTAAGATGGATTATTTAGAGTGTAACTTTTCGAGTCATAAGTAGGCATCTAATGCGAATATAAAGATTGGTTCAGAAGTTATACTACAAAACAATTGTTTCAAGTATTTAAGATCCATCATCCAATGTAATGCACAAGATACATAAAGACATAGTATACCGTATTGAATTAGGGTGGCTTAAATGGAGGGGTTCATCATGAGTTTTATATGATTAGAAGATCCCACTCAAGATAAAATGCAAATACTATCGTTTAGAAATTAGGCCAACCATGCTTTATAGGGTAGAGTGTTGGCCCATCACACAGATGTATAGTCATAAGTTAATGATGACAGAGATGAGAATGCTTCGTTGGATGTATAACCTTTCAAAAAGAGATAAGGTTAGGAATGTAATGGTAAAGTTAGGTGATACAATCATGTTAAGAGAAGACATCATGACACCTCAATGAGAGGACAAGAGAAGATTATACTTAGGGACTGTAGGAGAAAAAAAGGAAGACCTAAGTAGAACTGTGAGGAGATGATTATGAATGATATGACTCTGCTACAGCTTACCGAAGACTTAGTTCTCAATAGGAAACTTTGACAAACTATGATAAATGTAAGAGATCTTATGTAGAAAGGTTTTTCTCTTTTCATAGATCTTTTGAACCTTGTCCTTACTCCTATGTCTTATATTAAACCTAAATAATCATATGATATATATATATATATATATATATATATATATATGAAAATTGCTGAACTAAAATGGCTATGTATATATAGCCATTTTAGTTAAGTAATTTTCTCTTTTAATTGTTTGTTTGCTTTATTTATTTATTTTTCCTCTTCATCGTTTGTTTATTTATTTACTTATTTATATCCTATGTTTTTTCTTTATTTTATTATTACATTATATTAGATTGCAATACTTTGCATTACATTATTTAGTTTATTTTATTTTATTTGTATATACTATATATATTTTATTTTATTTCTTTATTTTTATTTTGACTTAAAATTTTTATTTTTATTTTATTTTCACTTTTATTATTTATCCAATTTTTTCTTCAAACAGTTCTAAAAAACTTTTTTCTCTTTCTTCTTTCTTTCTCCTTTTATTGTGGGCCTATTAGAAATAGTCTCTCTATTAATTAAGGTAAGGTTATGTACTTGTGAACTTAACTAGGCCTTGCTCAACGAGATTCCCACTAGAGTGTTATTGTTGCAAAGCATAGAGTTTACTTGAAAGGGAAAAGGACAAGAATCTATTTAGCAAATAGTAGGAGTCTAAAGCTTCAAGCTTTGCTATATGTGCAGCTAGTCCATTTTTAATCTTTGTAATTGAACCTGCATTTTTTAACCACTGACGAAAATTTTGAAATAAATATCTTAATAAAAATTTCACTTAAAATTTGATAACAAATATATATTATATATACAATAAAAATTTACGATTATTATCTTTTGAATAAATTTTAAAAAGAACACTTATATTAACCGTACGTTTTTTAATAATTTTCTTAATAATTCAAGGTCATCGCACCAATTGAAATACCATGCTTTGATTGGTTGTTGTCAAGTATCAAAAGATTCAAAACTACACCTTTTATTGTCATTTTTTTATAGAATTGACAAAATAATTTAAATTGGACTGATTTCATCAAAATTTTAGTTGTACTCAAATTCGTAAAAAATCAAAAATTGAATTTAGAGACTTTTATCCCATCCGAACCCAACCGGATCCACAATAGCCCATTGACAAGACTACAATTTTATACACAATCATCTTCACTAAAATTATGTAGCCCAAGTTTATGTTGAACCATAAGCTTATGTTAAAATTTACCCTAAGCTTCACTGGAATTATGTTATTCTTAGGCATAAGTGTATGTTGAACCATAAGCTTTTGCTGAAAGGAATACTACTCTTTATATAATTTGTTGTCATTTAACTCAGAAAGAATTGTTTATCTGTGTACATTGAGATAAATACATGAATCTTCACAAGAGGTTGGAATAACTCTCGTGAAAAAATACCAGTCAAAGAATCCTTTAACTCGGTTTTGTCACAAACGAATGTACACTCAATTGAAAACAAAATTTGTTGGATTTGCCCAAAAAAAGGAGTGGATCCTCTGTTTCAATAAGTTTGTTCCAACTTTGTTCCGCCACAATATAACGACGTTTTAATAAAACCCAACTTTTACATTTAAACATGATGTCGACTTTGCTCTTGCTTAAGCCAAGTTGATGCTTTGTCTTTCCTTTGCTTTTTTTTCCTTCTAGCATTTTCTTCCCCTTCTCAACCCTTAATTTTCTTCAATCTTGCACCAGAGAGAAACATGAAGAAAAGAAGACTAGTTATTTTGAGTTCCTCCTCATGTCGATCTAAAAATATCAAATCATTCTCCATTTTATTCTTTTTCTTTGTTTTGTTTTCCTGAACTATGTAGATATCAGGAAGAGGATTATTCAACGCCTTCAGTTTACTATAGAGATAAATCATTCTTGATATGTACTCCCTCACTGCTTCTCCAATGTACCTTATGGAGAATAATTCTTTCATCAAAGCACTTATCTCAGCATTAGATGAGACTGAGTAATTATGAGAGACATTATCAAGAAACTCTCGTGCTATGGTTGTCTTTGGAAGTCGATTAAGCAAATGGTCAGATATGGATCTTTTAATGGTCATGCAACATAATCTGTTCGACTGATCCTTGGCTATATAGACTACTTTATTAGCCTCCGAGTTGCTGAATGTAGGTGGAGATGGCCTATTCGTATGAATGACCATGTCAATATTTGCCATCTCCATTGTAATCAATACATCCTCTATCCATTTCTTTAAATTGAAACTAGTTAGGGTTTCAATGGTGATACTGATATCATTAACATAAAAGATGAAAACAAAATGACAATGTAATAATCAGCACAAATGCAGGATAACAACGATACTCAAAGTTATAAAATAGTATATGTAACGAGAATCCGACTACACATATTTTGAAATACCTTTGGGCTGAGTAGATAATACATCCAACCAAACCTCTATATAAAAACGATTAGAGTACACACTATCAACTTTCATGACACTACCACCTTTGGACAAATAGATCATTTAAGCTATAATTTTCCTCTATCTAATGCCTCTATGCACATCTCAAAATCTTATGTAAGGTCAACACCTTTAGGCAGAATAACCAAATATAAGACCATAGGCATCCCCTAACATGCAAGCAAAAAAATTCAAATACTGACTCGAAAGACTACTTTGGTAACTACATTGTCATCAGTACCCAAAAGGTTCACAAACATAAAGGATACAACTTTATATTATCCTCATATTATGTATAAGCATACTGTTGGAACCCAATCTCGGAACCGGATCCCAACCGGAGAAGCGAATCGGAAAGCGGAAAACCATAACGAAAACGAAAACAAAGTCGGAACAAAGCGGAAGAACGAAAGCAAAGCGAAGCGGAAGAAACTTATGGAAACGAAACGCAGAAACAACGAAAAGATATCGAAACAAACAGAAATGGAAGTAAACGAAATAAGCTGAAAGAACGGAATACGAACGAAAACAAAGCGAATTCAAAACTGAAACGGAATGGATAAAACGAGTCGAATCGAAGTCGAAGCGAACTGAAACAAATGCCGACATCTGAAAGCGCAAACCTTATAAAACTATCGCGTCGCGTTGGAAACCCTAAGACTAATCTGCAAACCGGTATAATTTTTTTTTCAATCTTATTCATATATCTTCAATCATATACACATCAAAGTAATTTGATTTCCCCCCCCCCCTTTGGAAAATCATCCTCAACAAAACTTAATCTTATACAATCATACAAATCCCATAATTCCTCTATTAACCAAAATCTTATTCTTATCCTTAACGAAAATTTGGGCAGCATAACGGCTGCATTTTCTAAAACCCAAAAATCTTCAAATGAACAAACACACTTTTATAGTCCCAAAACCAAAGTCCAAATCGTCGAACCTTCTGTCCGGAACCCAAATCACAATCAAATACAATTCTAAACCTAGCACTTTAATAAGTCTCAAATCAATATCCATAATCGGAAACAATTCCATTCATATACGTCTCAATTCATAATCATACTCAATTGAAATATACAAATTCATAAATCAAATACATTATATTTCATAATTCACATACATCCCGAAATAAAAGCTTACAAACCACAATGGCCTTCCAAGCCATACTCAATACCAAAAATCCAAACTTACATAAGACTAACGAAGAAAAGTCGAACACAATTCTTGACTTTCTTTCATCCGATCTCCTTCTCGAATACCTGGAGATGGGGATGAAAGGTGGGGTGAGCTTGACAGCTCAGTGGATAACATATTTATAATAGAAAAATAAGCAAAAACATTTTTTTCTTCAAAACTTTTGCCATCTTAAAATTTCACAGTCTAAAATTGGCAAAACTCTTATTTCTCAAGCTTTTTTCACTTTTTAAATCATTCATAAACATTCATACACAATTTTATAAATTTCACGAGTGAAAAACCTAAATTTCTCTTTTCTTAAAATTCTCAAATTTTCTTTCCTTCTTCACAAATCGTAAATAATTTTAAAACATGAATGCATCACATCTTAAACAAATTAAAAACACATAGCACATCAAAATGGTTTGGGCCGGTCCTAACAGAACGTACTGCACATTCCCGCATAGCAGTTCTGTGCAGCCGTGAACAGAGGGGAGTCTGAAATCGGAACTCCTATGCCACTAGCGGGCAGCCGGGAGAAGGCTATCAAAGGGAGACCAGTGCACTGACTCATACGAAGGAGACCTAACCAAACCCACAAATTCACATATTCATGCTTAAAAACAAGCAAATTGCCCGAAGGCACATTTCGAAAATTTAAGTTTTTCGTATCGTGTCATACAAGACGCATTCACATTCACAAAGTCATCACATCAAAGCAATGTATGTAACATAATTTCAATCATTTACGATTGAAACAATTTTAGCAAATCATCAGGTAATTCTAACTCAATGTCATATCAACAATTTGACATTTCCAAAATACACATAATGTCACATAGAAATTCTCACATCGTGATTCGCAAATTTCTCTAAGATGCGACAATTATAACAACGACTAAAACCTTCAAACACAATGAATTTAACAATTCTTTCAATATTATCAAAACATTATCAATGAATGAACGATTAAAAACACTTTATTCAAAACATCTGAAACCATTTTCATAACTTATCAAATTTGTCGAAAATAACAAATTTAACAATTTAAGCGATTTCTTAAATCTTTACAAAATCGATGACTTTCAGAACCTTTCTTAATTTCACAATTTATTTAAAACTCGTAATATTTTCCATAACATTCGAAAACAATAAAAATTCAACACTTTTTTAAATTTCTCAATCAATTTTACAAATCATTTGAAAACCATAAATTTGAACCTTTGTACCATTTTTTCCGAAATTTTAGAAGTTTCCTTAATTTATCAAACATTTTAAACTTGTAACCATTCTTAAAAACATTCAAAATTAAAATTTGCAGTTTCTTAAATTATTGTACATATAACAAATTTCTAACATTATTCCAAAAGCAAGGAGTTGAATCAATACAAAAATTAAACTTTTCAAACATTTACATAACCAATATGCTATAAACAATTCCAAAACAGTCGGAAATCATAATTTTCCAAACACTTTCCTCAACAATATTTTATAAATAAAATCCAAAATATTCAGAAATCATAATGATTTTTTAACACTTTCATAAACAATATTTTATAAATAATTTCCAAAAGTATTTGGAAATCCTAAATTTTTTTCAAGCCTTTACATAAACTATATTTTATAAACACTGTAAAAAATATTCGAGAATTCTAATTTTTCAAACCCTTTTTGTAAACGACATTTTAATCAAGGAATATAATCAATTGAATCATTTTATTTAAATTGTCCGAAACAAAACAATTTCTGTAAATAATTCAAACATAATGAATAATAATTCCTTAAATAAATTTTCGAAATCTTTTCT
>JANKOE010000004.1:53138073-53148606 GCA_026284465.1 Erythroxylum citrifolium
TCACTTTATCGAAATCATTTTAAAACAATAACTTTACTCATTCGGAAATCGAAATTTTCAAACATTAATCATAATTTCCAAACATTTACCCAAACAATAATTTATCAAAAACCCAATTTTTGTTTTCTTTAATTTTCGAAAACTCATATATAGCTTATAAATCAAAATATAAATTTGATACCCACCTCGAATCCATACTTGAAATTTGTCCCACACGTCAATTCTCCAAATCCCTTTCTTTTTCCTCCAATTTAAAATTTCCTAAACCATAAATACCCAAATTCAACATCATAAAAATCGTAAACCTCAAAATTGACTGTAGGAAATCCATAATTATCATTTTTCCAAGCTATCTAAAGCAATAATTTCGAAAATCCCCAAATCATAAAATTGGGCATAACCCTAATTCACAATTATCCAAAATTAAACCTCACTTAAGGCATAATCACCACAATTAACTTCATAATTCACAAACCCATATCAAGCTTAAGCCAAATAAACCAAAATCTCACTAAAAACTCAAATCTCGAAATCAACTCCTACCTTTAACCTTCCCAAATTCTGATTTTTCTTGGCTCATCATGGAGCTTTCTTCATCCTGCACCTTTTTCTCTCTTGGATTGACACCAAAAACTTGCATGAAGACTCAAAATTTCGACAACTTAGCTTTTTCTCTTCTTCTTCTTTCACCAAAAACGCTCCTCCTTCTCTCTTTTTATTTTCGTTTCTTTTGTTTTGTTTCTTTCCTTCCTCATTGTCGTGCTTCTCATTGATAAAAATGACAGCTCTCCATTCCTTCATTTAATGAAGGCTAAATGACTTAAATGCCCCTCCATCTATGCTTTTAAACTAAGCCCCTTAAGTGATCTTCCATAATTGCCCCTGAAATTTTATTTCAATTCATGCTATTTTAGGACAATCAAATTGAAAGAATTTGCCAAAACTTCCTTATAGAGAAATGTTCCTCCATGTCTCATCTTTAAAATGACACTAAGAACGCTAAAATCGGTTTAGAAACAAAGGAGTTATAGCCAAAATATGCGTTTAGCTCTCATTAATCCGAGACTAAACATTAACCCGACTTCAATCCAGAAATTGACATTCTTAACGGCTAAATTGAAACTCAAGTCCTTCATAACATTTGTAGCCCTATTTCTCTAGTTTAATCCGAATTAAGAATCACCTCAATTGGATGACTAGAGTGAAAGTTATGGCCAAAATATTTTTATATTTTTCTAATCCCCGGGCTGAACACTTATCCAAACTTCAATTCAGAAATTGAAAGTCTTAGGGGCTAAATTGAAATTCACTTACTTCATATGACTTGTAGCCCCAAGTCTCAATTTTATTTTGCTTAAAAAATCAACTCAATCGAATCTCCACAGATCCCGAATTTTTTAAAATACTGAACCATGTTCAAAAAATTTTCCAGCTCACTTTGATTAAATTAATCATACTCAATTAAATCTCAAAAATTCATAATTCTCCATGAAAATGAAATTAATTGTCTTAGGAATCAAACGCTTCAAAAATCAAGTCAATCGGAAGTCAGACGGAGGAGATATAAGCAAAAGAGTGGAGGGAAACTCAAAGAATTAAAACAACCCTCGCACTGTAGCAGACGGCTCGCGGTCGCAAGCCGAAGGAAACAGAAGGCGGCTCGCAATCGCGACGGCTCGAGAGTGCGAGCCGAAGAAAAAAATAGCCAGCTCGCGATCGCAAGCCAAAGAAAATCGAAACCTGGCGAATACGACAGCTCGCGAGTGCGAGCATCGGCAAAAAACGGCCTGCTCGCGATCGCGAGTAGCTCACGATCGCGAAATGGTTGAATTTGATTTTCCTCTTTTTTTTACTCTGAATTTCAAAAATTTATATCTTTTGCTCCCAAACTCCAAATTTGACACATTTGGTATCATTGAAAAGCGTAGAGGAAGCTCTATAACTTTCATGAAGAACTCCACAACCAAATCCATCTCTAAAAGGGTTAAAAATCCAATCAAACTTTCTGCCCAAACTAATTTATCTCTAAACAATAACTCAATTTTGAAAAATTCTATCTTTCAATTCCAAGATCCAAACAGGTCATATCTGATATCAATGTAAAGATCAAAATGGATACTACAATTCTCAATAGAGAAATCAATTTGACCTCCAAGGGAGTTAATTTTCCAATCAAAGATTCGGTCCTGACTAAAATCACCTAAACCAAATCCAAACTTCAAAAATTCATATCTTTCAAATTCCACATCCAAAAATTGCATCTTATATACATCATTTTCAAGCTAATCAAATTCTCTATAACTTTCATGAAGATCACTTAATCCAATTTAGGCTAAAACAATCCAGAATTCACCTCAAAACACAGTGTATATAATCCTACACTTAGAGCATTTTCAAACTCAAAACAAATGACACTTAACTTCAAAAACTCATAACTTTTGATCCCGAAATCGAAAACTGCCCTATTTTATGGCGACAGAAAGCTCTCAGCAGACACTACAAGTACCATCAATAAATGCAAAACTCAAATGCACAGTTTAATTATCACATCCTCGTGCTAAAATGATCATCAATGAAGTTTAATTGAGCCTTTCAAAAAATATAAATCCGATTGACTATCATGTTGTTCCAAGCACTAAAGATATGACCCGAGACACGAAAATCTCAAGTATCTCCCTCATGTGAAGTTTATAGCATGAAAATTCACTCAAAACTAGCTTTAGAAAGCCTTATGTTCTTTTATGGTGTTAAACTTTAATTTATTACTCATGTAATAAATCCATAAAAATTAAAAAACTCATTTGATAGATTCCCCAAACCAGGGAACAAACCTAAAATGCCTCGGGACACCTTACTAAAATTATGAAAATTTTGACTTTTTTTTGTCCTGTAGTGTGCTGACGCCAGCATTCATTGTAACGCTAATGTTAGCAACATGTAAGTAGTGCTTCAACACTGTCTGTGTTTGGGAAGAGCGCATGCAATTGATATGCCTTTGGATGTGTCTGACACGTGCATCTCATGCACACCCACATGCACCTTACCCTAATGGCATGTGTCCGACATGCATTCCACCTGCAAATGCGCCTGCTGACGCTGGCTTGTGTGCCACACGTGTCAGACACGTGTTCGGACCAGCACGTATCAGACATAGCCGCTTCACTGTAGCACTGTTAACCGTTACACGCGCCCGATGATTTTTTCACACTTATCAAAATATGCAATTTTTAGCAAGATTCGGACCAATTTTTCGCACTCCCAAGCTCGTTTTCAACTCGTTTTTCAAGGCTAACTACATATAGCCTACTTTCAAGCATCAATATGTAAGAAAAAAAACCAAAAAATAGAACCTTATTCTCCAAAAAATCTTATGGAAAAAAACAAAAAAATCTTCGTTTTTAACCACCCGATCATGTAACAGCTCTGATACCACGTGTCTCATGTAACAGAAGCCTTAGTTACGTATTCTGAATTGAACGTGAAAGGAAAATAAAGAAGAAATGTGGAAATGCCTTATTTCGATTTCATAACTTTCCAACGAACTTTCCGAAGCTGAAACGAGGGCAAATCTACCGAGACTATCACAATGGCTGCTCACAGCAACGCGTTAAAGTCTTTCTGTATACTTGAACCTCTAAACGAGTTAGAATATCCGTACGTTCACGATTTTGCTATAACAGCTATATGAGGCCTTAACTTTCTATATCTAGCATCTATATCGGGGCTTCTTATCACGGGCTTGATATAAGTCCAGTCCATACTAATCGGATCCATTTTCTTCCTAAATTTTGGCCTATTAATCCAGATCATTTATTGAGCCACTTTATTATCTTTATTTAGATCAAATTATGTAACTTAACTGATAAGTTAATTAAAACTGATAAAATATAATTAATTGTTGTCTACGAAATGAAAAAATTTCTAACACAAAAAATAGCTAAAAAAGAGGTAGAGACCATGTACAGGTGTTTTAACCAAGCTCTCCACGGAGCCAAACCTAAACATTACGTACTCAAACATAAACGACAACCTCATGTTTACACGTTAACCCGTAGAGTTAACACTAACCTAAACAGTACATACTCAAACCTCTGCCTTAGGCCATTCAGGAAGTGATCTAACCCAATAGAATCTATGTTTAACAACAAATTGAAGCCTTCTCTTTCTATGTTTGGTTCCATGTTGAAAATTATCATTTGGCTATTGGGTTATTTTACCTTTCTTAATTAGTGGTTGAAACTATCATTTGGCTATTGGCTGTTGTTTGCTTACTTTTGTCTTCCATGAATATTTTCTTTTCCTTGCATTACGATGCACAAGCATCCCGTCCAAGATTGCTATTTAGTTATCATATTTTATTAGTTTATGCTTTATAATGTTTTTCCCATTTAAATCTAGCTACCTTCACTCTTCCCCAATTTCACATTAATACAGGCAGAGAAGGTTTTCAACCAAGATCTCTTTCTCAAGAAAAACCGTCAAGTATGTTGCAGAGCCGATGTCTTCAGCAGTATTGTTGTTTGTCTCAATAATTATAATTATGGTTTAATTTGTTTCTAAGAAATTCTATTTTCAAATTTGGTTACTTCATTAGCGTTTGTCAACAGTTTTCCAGGTTCGAGCAGCCATAGGTGAAGGCATCTGTCATTATGTGCTTCACTTCATCTGGGAGGGCTGCGAGGTATGCCCGTTTCTATGTATGCTAGTTGTGCCCATTCTGAGTGTTTAGACAAGCCCAGAATTTGATTCGCACACTTGATTCCTTTTTTTTTTAATATCTGAAATATTTACCTTTCCCAAATGTACACATGCTGCAAAATTGTAACTGCTTCAAACCTGCAGATTGATAGGAAAGTATAGGCCAGCCATGCCAGTATTTTCAGTTGTTATCCCCCGGCTTAAGACAAATCAACTAAAATGATGTTGCAGACTCTTGCTTGACGATACCCATTTGGGCTCATACAACCCTGTTGATGGTGAAAGTGATAAAACTTTGTCTTCTTCATATTCCTATCCAGGCCAGGCAATCGCTTATTGTCAGAGGTCTCTTTTCTATGCTTGCAGACCCGCGATATTCAGTAAGTTCTTACATTTCCTTCTTAACTTACTACAATATTATGTTGTTTTCCGCGATCATGATCTGGGTCTATACCTTACAAATTACAATCAGAATTTCTTGCATGCTTTTCAACAGTAATGATTAATGTATTTAGGTACCAGTGAACGAAACAGGGTTTCGCCGATGAACATAGGTGTAGGCTTGTTATTTTACTCTTTAAATATGAAGTTATCTAAAACAGAATCTTTGATGAGAGCCATTGACCCTTTCTTTTGATGAAAGGTCCTTATTAGTCCTTAGAAGAGTTTAAGAGTTATTTTTAGGTTATTACGTTTAATTCTATAGCCATTTGTAGCCAATTTTGGAAATATATAGAAATTTGGCCATAGTTCTCAAAGATGTTCAATTGATTAATACGCACACAACAATGAGGCATGGATACACTTGCTTGTATTTATACGCAATTAATGATAAAAAGAAAAAAGAAAAGTGGCCATTTTAATCTAACAAACCTATGTTTTGTTATTATTTTACATTTCATCCGGTGATGGGAGATGGTTCATTCCTTTTGTTTGAAGAAATTTGTTGCTGTTGCTGTTGCTGAAGAAGATCAAGCAACTCCATCTCTCTGGCACAAAGCACCATTTTTTCATTCTCAAGCAGCCTCCTCTCATTCTGCAACTTTGCTCTCTCCATTTCCCTCTCCTTCTTGCTGCTAAATTTTGCCCACTTCAATCTTTGCTTTTCCAACTCAAACGCTTGGTATTGATAGCTCACTTGTTGCTCTTCCAGTTGTAAAAGCCTGAGTTTTATGTACTGCTTCTTCTCCCATGGACTCTTTGACCCATCTTGCATTGCAGTCATCAATTCTTCATTAAGTTGCTGCATAAAAGACGATGATAAGAAGGCTTCCTCTCTTGGCCTTTTAAGTGAGAGCTTCTCATCATGATCATCTTCATCCTCATGTCCGTGTATACTTTGGGCCCTTCCTTCTCTAGCCTCTTCGTCCTCGTCATCATCATCACTGTCAAAGTCATCATCATCCTCGTCACTTTCATCATCGTCCTCATCATCATCTTCTTCACCATAAATCCTTCTTCCCATTTTAGACCCTTCTGTTTCGGCCCTCAGATTTGTCACAACTTCGGCATTTTCAGATGAATGAGAACAACTCTTCAGTTGTTGCTGCTGCTGTTGCTGTGGTATCTGCGGAGGCTGAACATGAAACTGATCTGTAGCTGCCTCTGGCGACTGACTAGTTCCAGAAATAACACCAGTTGAGCTATGACCACAACTATTGTGATACGCACACATTTCTCTGAAAAACAACTGCTTGGAATTGAGTAATTTTCTAACCTCCTCTTTCATTTTTGGTGACAAGTCCATCGAATCAAGCAAGCTTTGATTCTCCACAACCCTGCAAGCAGTTCCTTTGCCAAGGATTTCATTGACCCTCTTATACCTCTTGTTCAGGTCATTGAATTTGTCCTCACATTGCTGCGGAGAAACATAGAATCCCTTCTCCATCATTGCCCTTGAAACTGACTTCCATTTCCCTTTCTTCTGTGACAAACCTCCTAATTTTTTCTTACCAGCAGGGTCATTCCCCTCTGATCCCATTTCATCACCAACGAAATAAACTGCCATTATAAGTAGCCTGACCATGTTATCAGTCCACTTCATTCTGTGCCATGGAGACATTTTCCTTTTGGCATCAGTAGCGCTATCATCTCCAGCATCTTCATCACTCAATGGTGACTGCTGTCTAGTTTTTGCAGAGGCAAATGGATAAGCATGTTTTGCAGACTGTTGAGGGTGGTAATCAGATTCAACGTGTGTATAGGCCCCCATTTTGGGATGCTGCAAATTGTGGGGGTTGTTCTGTTCGTTTTGAGAATTCTGAGGGTTTTGTTGGCGGTGCACTAGTGGCACTTCTAGCCCTAACATTCCTGATCCTACTCCCGACAGCATCCCACCAGGTAAACCATCATGTTCCATCAAACCTTCGAGACTGCTGCCCAATCCTTGACTCTTCGGTCTTCACCCAATACCTAACGGAAACAATGTCGCAGGGAGACTACTCCACGATTCGGATTCTAAGTTTTGCAGCCAATAGTACCCGATGACACATCAAAACAAGTTGAAACAACAAAAGCTGAATTTGATGACAACAGACATTTGTGAAAGCTTACCCTTGTATAGAATTTCAGCAAAAACCCCTCAAAAGATGACTGCCAGAGCAGCAAGGATTCACAATGTTTATCTTGAAGCGTACCATCAAACAGGGTCAATACCCAGAAACGGGAGTAGGAAAAAGATTAAAACTTCAGAGTTTCTTTTGTGAGATAAGAACATTAGAAATTATTCAGCCCGAGATGTACAAAAAATAAAGAGAGGAGAAAAAATGGGTACTTGGAGGAAGTCGTGCCATTTAAATGGAAAAGGCAAAGGAAAAGAAATCCAGGGAGAGAGTTCGCTCGGTCTCAGAGAGGGTAGCAACCGGTCTTTTTTGGTTAAAGAGTGGGAATTGATGTACTGTTTTGACAGAAAACTGCCCACAGTTTTGGTATATATCGCTTTCTGTGTGCTTAAACCCACGGGCTTCTGAAAACCTGAGGAATCGGCACGAGGCGTGTCTTAAAAGATAAAACCCACGTGCCAACGCCATAAGCCTTAAGACGACCTTCACGTTTTCAAATTCATTTAAACCAAGTACGTACAGTTGTACTACGGACTTAATCACTTGCCTATGAATTGTAGCTGTGGCTTTTTGTCTACTCCACTTAAAATAATTCGAATTTAGCACCTGTGCTCGCACCCGTGCTCTGCCGGCTAATACAGGTATCTGTGATTCGAACACGTGACCAAAATGTCACAAATCTTATCGGTTGGTCTAATATAGGCAGTAGAGTGGTCCTGCCTTTGAACATGTAATGATTTTCAATCATTAGGAGTCAGCTAGCCAAGAAAATCCCATCTTTTAAGGTTTCGGGAAGTATTTTGCTTTTATTTGGTACAAAAAGAAATTCAATGAATAATATTATATTTAATTCCAAAAACTGTAGTAGTTTAATTTTAATAAAGAACATATGTTATTGAATTTTTGTAGTCGTTAAAATTGAAATATTAATTAACTTAACATTTTAATACAAATTTTAATTATTCTTAAAAATATATTCAACTATAGTATGGTATTACCAAATTTTAAGAGTGGAGATTTCATACCCGACATAAAATTATGTAGAAGTTTACTTTCCAAAGTTAATATGAACCAATTTTGTAGGGCAAGAGCCGAGAAGGAAATTTCGTGCTTCTAATCATTTTGTAAGGCGTTGTAATTCAAATATAATTTAAGTTGTGACATTATGATCAGAAGCGTTAACTTGGCTCTTGCTTTTTATTATGGTTGGCCGTCTAAGGTCAATACTTCACGTAAATACCCAATTTATGACACAAGGATAATCCTCTCGAGCAGGTTTAAATCAAGTAATCAATAATGATAAATCTGGAAATTTAAGAGATATTAAAAAGGCATCTCTGGTCTTTGCTAGAGGTGATCGTGAGGTTGACAATGTCATCTCCAACAATCATAACGGATCAGAGCGTACTTTTCTTCCCATTACAGGACATGAAGAACGGCTACTTTCAATGGCATAATCAGTCATGCTGTATATTTGTAAGAAAGGAAAAGATGAATATCTTATGGACAATCTTATTCCTACAAAACCTGAAGATTCGAAGTTTAAAACTTGGTAAATAGAAAATAACATGGTTATTCCTAGTTGGTCAACTCACTCATCAATCAGATATGTAAGAATTTTCTTCTCAACCAATGCCGCCAGCATAAATGGAATAGGATTTGAAGTTCAAAAAGGTAACTACTTGAGGGCTCTCACTGTATATGTTCAGGTGCATTTGATCACATGATTGAGGATGTTAAACTTATCAAAACTTATAATCCATACCAAGAAAATGTTGCATTGTGCATTTAAGCACATGATTATTGAGGATGTTAAACTTATCAACACTTATTCAATAAACGTGTTTAGAAATTTTTCTGGGTGAGGCAATCTTACAATAATATATTTGATAAAACAGATGCCCTCTTAAGTCTTGAATTCCGAACATCATATCAGACTCTTCTCTAATCATTTCCAAATACATACATCATATCCATATTGCTTATCAAAGTTTTTGTTTTTTTGTGTTTGCCCATATACATGCTCAACTTATGTGTAAACTTACTCCTAAATCACTCAAATGGATACTTGGATACACCTTGAATCAAACAGGGCATAAACATTATTTGTTATCTGTTGGTTACCTAATTCATTTTGAAACCTCATGACCTACTATTGCGAACCATGATCTCCTTCTGTTGTTTTGATGGAAGACAACAATGAATATAATATCTGTGAAAGGATACTAAGTCCTTAAGCTTGGCATTTTTTTACATACACTATCTGATTGCATTTGCTAAAAGTCTAAAAGAGCCCATACTCATTTGAATCTCTCAATGAGATCGAAATTTCACATTTTCGTTTTTTACCGTAATAGGTATGTATGTAATTTTTTTTCAATATCTAACATTTGATATCAGAGCACTTATTTATCTCTGTTATGATATAATTGAATTTTTGTAATTTATGTATGAATGGGCAATGTTTCTGTTGAATATATTGATGTTGTTAGAGTCAATATATTGTGCAATTGATCTCGCATATCTAAAAGAAATTTAACTTTGTTTACAATGGCTTTTGAATCATAAAAAACGGAGCTGTAGAAGTTAAGATATAGTCAAATTTGTAAAATGAGTTAGATCATGTGGGTCAAGTCAGACCCGACAAGAAGTTGAAGACGATGTCCATGTTTTCATGGGTTACCAACACCTCCTCCTTGGTGTCTTAGGTTTCTTTTACATGATTTGAATGGGATGTCCTCCCTGATGTAAGCCGTGTAGTTTCCTTTATATCCAAAAAGAAAAAATTAACAAATTAGTTGTTACGGGCCACTATTACAAACTTTAACTTATTTGTGTTTTAATTCTTGCAAACTTTGATAATTCAAAACCTTTTACTACGTAGGGCCCAATCTTTAGAAAGTTTTGAATAAATGTTGCAGAAATCTTGACCTATACATTTTGACTTGGTCATGCTTTTCATCGTTCCTTGATATATGTGAGAGGAAACACAACAACTTTGCTATCACGGGGCCATCATTGGAAGGTCTTTGTATAAATTCTCCACAACTTGTTTTAATAATGTAAGCTTTATATGTAAAGCATAAGCATCATTTCTAGAATTAACACTTACGACGTGGGGCATCATGAAAGTTTTAGTTTCATACTTGGAAAGAATAAATTATATATAACTAGTTCTGAACCCCTTGCTTTGCACGGGTTGTTACAAAGCAAATAATGAATTTTAACTACAAAATTGAAAGGCAAACACAAGTACAAAATTAACATATTGCAT
>JANKOE010000004.1:53220777-53249634 GCA_026284465.1 Erythroxylum citrifolium
CCTTCTTACTTCATAAAGGGATTTAGCTAATGCGATGGCAGTAGCAAAGTCTTGCACACATCGCCTCTCCAACTCTGTCTTATCCACGGTTATAAGTCATCACAAAAGGCAAAGAAATCTTCCTTGTCCAGATAGTCAGGAATCTCAAGCAACACCTCTTGAAATTCTCGAGCATATTCTTGAATGCTCTTCAAGTAGGTAAGCCTTCTCAACGTGGCTCGAGCTTCCTTCTCTATGTTCTCGGGGTCAAACTGCTTCTTCAACTCTTTCTTGGAATCATCCCATGTGTTCATAGTGTAGGTCCCTTTTTCAATATCGTTGTATCTTCTCCTCCACCACACTATGGTCGTGTCTACAGGATAGAGAGAAGCACTATCTATCATCTTGGCATGATCCGTAATGCCAGGCGCCTTGAAGTATTGTTCCATACTCTAAAAGAAGTTATCGATGGCCTTTGCTTCTCTTCCTCCTCCAAAGGCCTTAAGCTTTGGGACCTTTACTTTGGCTGAAGCAGTGGAAGTAACAAGTATCACACCTCCTTGTGTCACTGCCATCTTACACAAACTCCAATCCTTCTTTACTTCCTTCAACTCGGCAGACAAACTAGCAAGTGCTTCCCAAGCATAATAATTTTAGCAACAAGAGAAGATTCCAAAGAGCTCACCTTTTCAGAAGCATCCGAGGCAACAATATTGACGGTCTCATTCATTTCTTCCCGAAGTTAAAACTGCTCCTTCTCCAGCTCCTCTACTATTTGGTCTCAGTCATCGATCCTCTCTCGATCTTTCCCAACGGTAATCTCCAACTTCGAGAGCCTAGCCATCACTTCAGCCATGACGTCTCTTGTAATAGATCTTTCTCTCTTTCCCTTGTTAGTAGGAGGAACTCACTCTCTCGACCTCCCTTCCTTCATGGGTAGTCACTTTGCTTGAACCAACCATTTTGACAACACCCAAAGGATCTCTAACGTTATCTCTGATACCACTAGTAACGAGCTTGGACTTTCACCAACGCTCATTCGGCACTTAAGTACACTCTCATTCCCAAGTCAGCCTTCTACACGAAATACTTTGCTAAATAAAAGAAGGAATATGGGAGAATGTAATAACACTTATATTAAAGAACTCTCAAGAAAGTTACAGCATTTATAATGCACTCTATGATCTTCTATGATCCCAATGAGACAACCTCCCAGGGGTATTTATACTTACTTCTTCCTAAAATGGACGGCTAAGATTTACTTGATCTAATGGTCTATATTGACTTTCTAGAATTCTCTACATTACTCTACATACTTCATATACATTATGTTTATATTTACAAGCTTCTATAAAGTTTCGTATTGTTCCACAATGTTCCATAAGCTTTTATAGTCTTCTACCATGTTCTAGAAGCTTTCAAGGCCTTCCATAAGCTTCTGCCATATTCCAGAAGCTTCTAAAATCTTCTGTAAAATTTCAATATGTTTTAGAAGACTCTTTTGAGCCCCAAATTTGGTACTGTGAGTTTTAAAACATGTAAAACATGATACATCGTATCAACGAAATTATCAAATATTACCACCAAGTTGTTTTCGTCTCTAATAAAATTGTGACCTTCACCTACTAATAATAATAATAATTATTATTACAAAATACAATTATTATCTTTCCAGAGTTTTGATGTGCAAAAAATGTACAAGTACGTGAAATTGTTAAAATTTTTAATTATTAATAAATCACTAATAACTTAAATAAATTATTTATGAAATCGAGATGTGGACTAAAAAGTGGCAGCACCTCCTGCCAGGACAGGAGCACCGTCACTGAGCGATGTCTGGGTCGTCCAAGATTTAGACCCAGAAAACAACATCTACATTGGTTCAATACTGGACCCACCTGTCTCTCTCTCTTCGCTTCACTTCCCCACAACCCACCTTCGTTCCGGGAAACCAAAGAAATGGCTTCAATTTCACGCTTCGCTCTCTCTTACATGTACATATACATATACACATTAAATTGAATTTCTACCATACTGTGTTGCCTGTTATGGGTGCGTCCCTGTCCAACCTGATGGAGAGCAGCGCCGTGGGCCCTGGACTCGGCGATATACCGGAAAACTGCGTGGCTTGTGTCTTCACCTATTTGACGCCGCCGGAGATTTGCAATCTTGCCAGGTTGAACAGGGCCTTTCGCGGCGCTGCGTCCTCCGACACCGTTTGGGAGATGAAGCTGCCGCCTAACTACCAGGCTCTGCTCGATTTGATCCCACGCGAACGGTATCATAACTTGTCCAAAAAAGATATCTTTGTTCTCCTATCGCGTCCCGTCGCTTTCGATGATGACAATAAGGTTAGTAGGTTTTTGCTGCATTTGGGAAATGGTTCTCGGTTTTCGATTGTTTATGGATTTTTCTTTTTTTGGTGGCAGGAAGTTTGGTTGGATAGAGTAACAGGTAGGGTGTGCATGTCAATATCTGCAAAGGGGATGACGATAACTGGGATTGAGGATCGGAGATACTGGAATTGGGTCCCTACTGAAGAATCTAGGTGGGTTTTGTACCAGTCCGAGTTGAATTAATATTAGATGTTTTAGTTTCCTATTTTGGGGAGTTTTATGTTTATATAGTGATAGGTTTCTGACAGTTATGACGCATATGCCATTCTCTAATTTGAGAATATAGTTCAATATTTACATTGCCATAACCGCAGTAGTAGTAGGAGAAGAATAATTTTTGAGTTTGGTAAGAATTGATGGATAAGTGGAGATTACAATCTTGCATGTAATTGCCTTTCTTTAATTGAATTAAAATTTTATTAAGGCGTAAGATATTCTATGGTTTATGTGAGACCTAGCTTGCTTTTCTTGCACAAATTGGACCTGGATTTTCTATTCATTATTTTTTATATGATCGGTACCTTTGTTTCTAACTGTTTTTTTCTTTACATAAGATGATTTTATTATTCTTGAAGTTCATCTAATACCATTTATTTAGTTTGAGCTTCAATCCTGAGCGGTCTACTTTTCAGTTTGATAATTAAAGTTAATTAATGTGATTTAACTAAGAACCTCGCACTAGATTTCTCTGTCCAACTTTTTATTATTTTGGATCAATATGTTTTGATCACTGTGTTCTGATTCAATTGTACTGTTCTTGCTAGGTTACTGAATTTTAACCTGCATTCCTTACATTTTACTTTTCAATTTTTCATCCTTCCAGTGATTTATTGTGATGTGTTTCCCTTTTTGATTATGGAGCATGATTTGTAAAAGATATTTGCCTTCTGTTTCTTAGAGGACTATTCCTTGAGGGGTATTAGCGATTCTTGTCTACTTCTGTATTAAATTCCAAATTTTCCTTTTAATTGTCTTGTCCTGGTTGACAACTTATAATGGACTCTTATACTGAATATGAATCTTTAGATTTTGTATAACTCATGCTTATGTTAAAAATTCTGGTCAATTAATTGCTAAGTTTCTTGCTTTGTAGACAGAGGTGGTAAATCTTAGCACATTGTTTTGTTCTAGTCACTGGATTCCTTTCCTTATTATCAATTCCTTGTCTCAAATGTCTTTTGACACATTTGATTGGAGTTTTGCCCTAGACAGATATGAATAATTATGGCTCTTAGCGGATAGAGTTATCTACTTTATGATTTGCTGCAGCTTTTTTAGAATACAAAACCAGAATATAGCACAGTTTATTTGCCATGTACTTGGATACATTTCTGTATATCTCCTTCAAAGATTAGGATCTCCCATTCATCAAATTCACTCGCAAATATCCTCCTCATGGTTGAAGAACTCAAACATGGAAAAAAGTTATTACTGCCAAACATGTTTTCAAAAATTGAGGATAACCTGCTCTTTCACAAATAATTTCTAGATGACTGGTTGTGCACCAGCTGCCCTTTTTTCAACCATATGACATGGACAACAATTAGAAAAGGTATATTTATTCATTTGTATTTCATTGTGTTTGGACAGTACTCTCTGGATTGGCCTGCGTAATCTTTAGAGCTTATGTAGTTGTTGCGTTATTACTTGTTGCCTAGCTGTTTATTTGTTTATCTGTGCTTGAACAAGAATAAATAGTGTATATAAGGCATTTCCTACTGGAGTTAAAATGATCTTACTGACTTTTAACAGCAGTCCTGGTCTAACTTGCAGATTCCATGTTGTGGCCTATTTGCAGCAAATTTGGTGGTTTGAAGTAGATGGGGCTGTAAAGTTCCCGTTTGCTCCTGATATCTATACTGTATCCTTCAGACTTCATCTTGGAAAATTTGCCAAAAGACTGGGACGACGTGTTTGCAATTTTGAACAAACCCATGGCTGGGATATAAAGCCAGTAAAATTTGAGTTGTTTACTTCTGATGATCAGCAAGCATTGTCAGAGTGCTTCTTAGATGAGACCGAACAAAATGAAGTAAATGGCAGTCATAAGCGAGGGTGCTGGATACAATACAAGGTAGGTGAATTTACTGTCACTGAATCACAACCTGCAACTGAAGTAAGGTTTTCCATGAAACAGATAGATTGCACACATTCCAAAGGTGGGCTTTGTGTAGATTCTGTCTATATTATTCCCAGCGATCTGAAAGTGCACAAAAGAAAAGGAGTTTTGAAGTGACAATTGATTACATAGGGAGTTTGTGTATACTTTCAGTGAGATTGCAGAAGCTTGTAGTTGGGTCTTAATCAATCGTAGAGCTTATATTTCTGAAGGCCTTTGATTTTTAGAGGATAACAGCACAATTTGTTCTGGAAATAGGTATATGTCCTCAACGGTAATATTGTTCTCTCGTGTATTTGATCCAGTTTTGTTCATTTTGTACCTATTGCAGATAGGATAGAAAGAATGCCTTTACTTTGTCACACTTTTTTTTTTTTTGGGTTCTCGTTTATGTGTTCGATTTCGTATTTGACAGAAATGTGGTATACTTATTTGTAAAAGGTTGTTGTTCTTGCATTTGTACGTATACATTATGATTTTTGCAAACTTGGTTGTCTCTAGGACGACATTCCAAGCCTCTTTAGATTTGATTTGTACTATGCGCAATGATTATCCTCAAAACTCTTACTTCATTATAGAACGCTTCTTTTTCTGAGCAAAACTTGAGTATCAATGGTTATGGTCAAAACTCTTACTTCATTATAGAACTCTTCTTTTTCTGAGCAAAACTTGAGTATTTCATTGTTCTTCCCCTTTTGATCCTTCTGAAGATAAAAAGACATTCTTACTTTTTGAGCTAGTATTTTATATAATGTCTGCCACTAGTCCTGCAGTTAAAATTTAATTACCAGATCCTGGTGAGGATCTCAGAAAGATTAATTAAGCTAAGGGCACTAAATGATCTTGTTATTATAAAACGTAGGTCATGTTATCAGGTCCCATTGCATGTTCAGAATCACCCACTTTCTCCCTTAGTGTTTGTGGTGAACTGAAAAGCAGCTCTTCTGCTGCCACTCCAACAGTATCTGGATTTACCAGGAGCGAGTGTTGGGTGTTCTTGTAAGACAGGAAGAGCTTTCAGTTAGCGTTGTTGCCGCTGATCGAGTAATCTAAAGAAGTTGGGGTCTTGACGGAGCAATATTGATGCTTATTGGTCACTCGTGCTCTTAGATTTAACCAAAAGCCCGTGACTTTTCTGCAAAATTGACCAGCAACTAGTAGAAAACGCTGGTCCATTATCTTTGAGACTGAACCATGGTCCAGGGTAACCTCTAATAATAAAGTCTCAGTTGGTCCACTTTGCACCTAGTTCTTCCCTTCATATCACACACATCATACCATTTATATAATTTTCATTATTATTTTTTAAAAAGGATCAATTAACCCCATATAATTTTCTTTTTGTAGAATTTTCCGTACAACTTACTGATTTTCTGATATAAAATTGTTTTGTTTTCATTACAAAAAGATATAAAGTGCAAAGTTTAATATATATTTGGAACACTTGATCAATCCTTTTGGCCAATTATAATTTAAAAGTAAATTATAATTTTTAAGTACGTAACATTTACTTAAAAATTATAATTTAAAAGTAAATAAATACCTCAATTGAACTAGAATTTATAAACTCTAATACAGATCCAATCCGAATTAACTATTATTTTTATAGCTTTAAGAGAGCTATAATTTTTATTTTCTTTTATTATTTTTTTGTAAAAAAAGTTTGACAAAAAAGCATATTACATGTCAATTCTCTGAAAAAAAAGAATAAAAAAACTAACAAAAGTGTACATTCATATTAGCTAAGTATGGATATAAATATGAAATGGTAAGGAGTCAAACTACTGTAAAAAGTGATTGTCATTGTTGGAAAAATCTTGAGATTTTGCTATACTCCAGGTTCTAGTACTATAATGACATCTCAGGTATGGTTAAGTGTCAAATACAGAAAGAAATAATTTATAAGTTCATAGACTATACTATTAATCAAGTTTTTAAGATTTTCATTCCATTAAACATGAAATAAAGTTATTGTTAAATGAGTTAGACTGTTATAAATAATATTAAAATAAATTTGTATTAGTCAAGACGCATATATAAATAGTGAATAACAAACAACTTGTAATCTAAGTTCATATTAAAAAAATAAAAATGTTTTGAATTTGTTGATTAAAATGCTTCAAACTATTATTTACTTATTTCTTTTTTTTAGTAGTAGTTGTAGTGTTTTGTTATTTAACCATTTTTTTTTGGTTAAGTTGTATTTGAGTTAGTGGACTACTATTTTACTTGGTTGTTGGAAAAATTTTCCAATGTTAGTGAGACATGTTATCCACTTTCAGTTATTTTTAGCTTGTGTTTATCTCTAGTTTGTTGCACTGTAAGCCTATATAACTAGGCCATGAATGTTGTTTAATGAGAAAATTGTATTTTGCAATTTTTTGATTTCCAACAATGTTGGTATCAAAACACCTTGGGTTTTATAGGCTTGTAAAGATAGAGTAAAATTTATGTTGAGTGTTCAACCTTTAGTGCAATGAGCTTATGGAAGAAAATTGTCCATATTTTTACAAAGAAAATTATCACTCACGGGTGATCAAAATTACTTTCTCTTCATATCCATATTTTTTACGAAGAAAATTATCACTCATGGGTGATCAAAATGAAATTTTATTTAAAAACCTTGAGCTTATGGAAGGTTGTAAAGATTGTATTTTAATTCTATCCCTCTTTTGGAAAATTTCACACTACATCAAATCAAAAAACATGATAATGTAGAGCTATTAGTGTGCGTATGTGAGTTCTCTCACCTTAGGCGATTTCTTCCCTAGGTATCGCACTATACTCAACTTGACTAAACTCTTTTTTCTCGATTAATCCCTTGCTACTTAGTGAGCTTGGATTGAGTTTGGTGAGCACTCTTGACAATCTGAAGAAATTAGAACAATTTTAGGGTAACTTTATGCCTGGCTTTCTCAATAGTTTGGGGCATGGGTAAGAACAAAAAGACACCGCATAAAGGAGGGGACATTACTGCCGAGTGTATTCTGGGTTTGTAAGTGAAGGAATATGACAATGGAGATAATGAAATACAAGAGGGGAGGGCATACAGTCATTCAACGATGAAGGTGACGAGTGAGCAATTTATGGCGGAGGGTAGACAGAAAACGAACATTGCTGATGGAGCAAGCAGTGCGGGTGTAAGAAGAGTTACATTACAAGGCAGGCATCTGACAGCGGAAAGGGACAAACTAGGCCCTTCGGGTATTGAGAACAAGGAAGGAAGGTTACTGAGTAAAACAACAAATGTGGGTACTGGGGGGATGAGCAAAGGTGGAATGGGGGATGAGGAGTCATTCACGTCTAATGAGGATACAGATGGGGAGAATGTACACATTGAAGCTTCGGACATAGAGAATGAAGAAGCAACCCAGAAGGTGCTCGACAAAATGTTAGAACCAATTTCAGACAAGCGGGGTGAAGGAAAAATCAAGCCATCGTATGTAAGCTTATTCAGGAATAATAGAGAGCTGAAACAAGGAATGCAGCTGGATTATTTGAGGGTAGATGATGTAGACATCATGGAGGAAGAAGATGTGATACAAATTGAACAAGAATGGGGATATTGTCTTGTAGGATGCTTCACGGGGAGATTTATAGGAATAAAGGCACTTGAAGGACTAATTGCAAAATGGAGTGGTCAATGTAAAATCCTACCGCATGATCAAGGCTGGATAATTTTTCAATTTGGCACAGAATAGGATCGCACTAATGTACTAGCAAGGGGACCGTATATATTGTATAGGAAGACTCTGCTTCTTAAAAGACTTTCTCAGGGCTTTGCATTTGACTATAAAGATTTTATGAAAGTTCCCATATGGCTGCAATTTCCTAATGTACCTTTGGAGTTGTGGAATGAGAGGGGGCTATCGAAAATAGGATCTTATATTGGAAGACTACTATGCACGGACAAAATCACCAGCAAAAAGTCACGAATTGGCTATGCTAGAATATTAGTAGAAGTAGATATGTCAAGACAACAGTGACAAGCTTTGATGTGAAAATGCCTAGAGGTACCCAATACACACAAATGGTTTACTATGAAACTTTCCCTAGCTACTGCTGCCATTGTAAACAATTTGTTCATAACCTCTTTGAATGCAAATCCAAAGACAGAATTAAGAAGAAACAAATGAAGAGCCTAGTAAATGCAGGAGGTACTGAAAATGTTACGGATGATAATAATATGAATCAGCCCAACCAAGAGATGGAGGAAGGCATGCATGAACTCAAGAAGGAAATCCTGACAAGAAGGGAGAACAACAATCACAAAATGAAGGTAGTACTGAAGGAGTTGGGTGCAGGGTGGAATTGACTGGAATGAGGGGACACAAGCCACTTCAAACTATGATGGACCCCAAAAAAATAAATGATGGAGAATGGCAGAAGGTGCATACTAATAAAAATGTCAACAAGGGGAAGGCAGTGATGACACAACTTAATAGAACAGTGACAGAGAGGAGAAGTATGCAAGTGCCGGGGGGTAATAATAGAAAGGATATGGGTAAGAATACCAATAAAGCTCCAAAGAAGATAGGAGGGGGGAGGCCCCCCCAAATTGACAAGTGAAGATAATATGCTGGAATGTTTGAGGCATAAACAAGGCCTCAAGACAACATAGTATTGTTAATCTTATTAGACAACACGAGTGTAAGTTTGCTTGTTTTCTTGAAACCAAATTATCCACTGATAGTTTGAATAAAATGATGAAAAATATATTTAAAGGATGGGACTTTTGTCATAATTTTGAATCTATTCCAAGAGGAAGAATATGCATTATATGGAATTATGCTTTTTATCAGTGTCATGTGTTGGAGATGGGAGAACAATTTATTCATGTAAAAATCCAGTGAATTATTTCTCAGTTTTCATTTCTAGTATCTTTTGTTTATTGTTTATATAGTGTGACAAGAAGAAGGGAATTGTGGCAGAACCTAATAGAGCTGAATGCAAACTCCTTGATACCATAGATCATAATGAGGGATTTTAATTGTGTGTGTGCAGCAAGAGAAAGGCTCGGATGTCAGCCTCCCTCAGCATATTTGCTTAAAGACCTGTTAGATTTTAAAATGACACTTGGGCTAGAAGAAGCTCCATGTAGGGGGAATTCTTTACTTGGCACAAAAACCACTTATGGGCAAAACTGGAGCGGGTACTCCTTAATCAAGCATGAGATTCTTTGGGTTATAAGTGTTTAGCATATTTTTTAGACATGATGATAGAATCAGATCACTGTCCAGTACTGCTGGCTATCAACCAACTGGAAGTACAAGGAAAAAAAACTATTCAAGTTTTTTAATATGTGGCTTAACCATCCTCAGTTTCAGGATATTATAGCTAGTAGTTAGGAGATGGCAATGGAGGGGACAGCTCAATATGCTCTTTGCATGAAGTTGAAGGCAATAAAATATCCTTTGAAAACTCTGAATTTCGAAGCATATGGGCATATATCTAGCAAAGTTAAGAAGGCACATGAGGATTTTCAACTAGCATATAAGGCCTCTCTCAATCGACCTAAAGATGTGGAGTTGAAACATGAGGTGAACATCAAAAGGAAGCAGGCTGAATTTTTACTAAATGCAGAGAGACATTTTTTTCAACAAAAATTTAAATGTAAGCATCTTATAAAGGTTGACAGAAACACAAAGTATTTCCATGCAGTAACCCGAAAGAGAGGAAAGCATAATAATATCTCTCGCATCATTAGGGAGGATGGATCCGTAACCACTTCAATGGCAGAAGTGGTGAATTGTTGTTTAAGTTTCTATCAAGAGCTTCTTGGCACATCAACTCCGCTGAACAGGTTAGATCTAAATGTAGTAAGGAATGGATCGGTCTTGGATGTGGAGACACATGAATTAATGGTTGCCCCAATTTTGGATGAGGAGATCAAGAGGGCTATGTTTGATATAGGCAATGAAAAAGCTCTGGGGTCGAATGGCTATACTTCTGCCTTCTTCAAAAAACACTGGGATATGGTTGGACCAGATGTAATCTTGGCTATGAAGGAATTTTTTACTACAGGTCAAATGCTAAAACAATTAAACCATACTATCATCACACTCATTCCAAATATGAAGGCAGCAAAGAGAGTAACAGATTTCAGACCGATAGCTTGTATGAATATTGTTTATAAGGTGATCACAAAAATACTGAATGCACGTATGGTGGAGATTGTGGGAAAAATTGTAAATCCATCTCAAGTCGCCTTTGTTCCAGGTAGGAATATGCTTGATAATGTTTTCCTAGCGCAGGAATTAATTCGGGGTTATACTAGAAAGCGCATTTCACCACGATGTATGATAAAAATAGACATCACAAAAGTTTATGACATGGTATCATGGGAGTTTTTGGGAGATATGATGAAAGAGTTGGGTTTCCCTACTAAATTTATACGGTAGATTATGGAATGTGTAACTACCACTTCCTTTTTGATATCAATAAATGGCTCATTGCATGGTATGTTCAAGGGTCGAAGGGGTTTAAGACAAGGAGATCCTATGTCACCAACACTCTTCCCTTTTGGTTTAGAGTACCTCTTAAGAATGTTAAAAATGAAAACTGCAAACTCTCAGTTTCACTTCCACCCGAAGTGTAAACAACTTGGTATTACTCACTTTGCTTTTGCGGATGATCTCATGATGTTTCCTAGAGGTGATTCTACTTCTATAAGGATACTGATAGAGGTGTTGAATGAACTGAGAAAGATGGCAGGGCTAAAGGTGAATGCTTCAAAATCTAGTATTTACCTAGCTAGGGTGTGTATACATGAAAGGGAGAATATCATGCAGATGATGGAATACCCTATGGGTGAATTTTTAGTCCGATATTTGGGGGTACCTTTGGCACCTATGAAGGTCTCGGTGGCTCAATTTTATGTTCTACTTGAATCTGTAGAGGCATATATCAATACATGGAATGGTCAAACTCTATCATATATATGCAGGTACTTTCTTTTCGGCTCCAAGCATTTCCCATCCCAACAACTATCCTGGAGTATCCTGGAGAGGATAACCTCTTTATGTAGGTTATTCTTATGAGGTGGAAAACACTTTAGAGTGGCATGGGATAATATTTGTGTACCAAAAGAGGAGGGTAGAGTAGGACTGAAAAATTGTAAACTATGGAATTTGGCACTGTTGTCTAAAGTCCTATAGAATATTCATGCCAAAGCAGATTCCTTATGGGTAAGATGGATTCATGAAGTATATTTGAAGGGCATATCAATATGGGATTGGGAACCTCACAACCGTGACTCACCCATGCTTAAAAAATTGGCAATGATTCGGAATAAATTGGTGGATAAGCTGGTGGCCGAAGGAAAGTAGTGTATGACATGCAGAAGTTATGTGTAAATGGATCTCCATCAACACAGAAAATCTATGAATTATTGAGAGTCAAGCATACAAGACGTCCATGGATGGCATTTATATGGAAGCAATACATACCTCCAAAATTCTCCTTCGTTGTATAGCTTAGTCTTCGAAATAGACTACCAACAAAGGATAACCTACTATTTTTGGAGATGGACCGAACATGTGGCTTTTATAATGTTAAACCAGAAACTGTTGACCATTTATCTTTTAAGTGCTCTTTTATAGGTGAAGTTTGGGCTGTCATACAGGGATGACTGGCATTGACACAAGTCATGACTACACTACCTAGTGCAATCAAGTGGATTAGGAAAGATTACACTAGAGCGCGTCTTAGAAGCAAAGCCGCAAGACTAGCATTCATGTGTACCATCTATACGGTATGGAAGACGAGGAATGCTATCCAGTTAGATTCTGCTTCTGTTACGAGCTTTGATGTAGTTCTTAAGATAAAAATTGTAATGTATAAGATTTTGTATAGATTGTACCCCACGAAGCTAATCACTTTTTGATATTTTGGATGTATTGTTGATATTGATCTTATGATTAAAAACTTTGGTCAGGGTATGCCCCAAAGATCGTATACATAATTTTTTATTCTATATATTTACCTTTCATAAAAAAAGACATGATAATATGACAAGGAAATCAAAAGTGCTCTCTTATCTACATTTGGCTATATCAAAGGAAATTTTTACAAGAATAATGGATTGTGAATAACCTAAAAAACATGAGAGAAACTTAAGAGTTTGAAGGCAACATCAAACAAGATTGATGTAAATTTTTAATCTCAAGAGAGAATTTGAGATGCTAAATATAAAGAAATATGAAGGTGTCAAGGAATAAGGAAGCAAGCTCATGTCTATTGTCAATCAAATCAAATTGATTGGTGAAAATTTTCCTAATCAACTATTAGTTTTTTTGTAACTCTTTTCAAAAGTTATGAGTCAAAATTTCTCATTTTAAGATTACGAAGATCTATCAAAAATAACATTTGCAAAATTATTTAATGCTCTTTAAGTTGTAGATCAAAGAAGATCTAAGAGAGATGATGGAACTGAAGAAAAAATTGATAGAGTTTACTTGGCCAAAACTTCATCATCGAAGGAAAAGACCAATGTTCTTCGGCATAGCAATTGTAAGAAGTTTGATTACGAAGAAAAAGATTCTTGGCAGAAGGAATTTTTTTTAATATTACAAGTACAAGATATTTGAGCATTTACAAAAGAATTGCAAATATAGTGCAAGTAATAAAAGAAGAAACTTTTTTAAAGATAGTTGGTGCATTATGGAGAACTGTACTCTAAAAAATTTGATTGGTGACAAAGTGCATTAATAAATTTGGTTATAATAATGAGAAGTGTATTATATTTAAAAAAAAAAAGTGCTTTGGAAGGTAAGAGGAGAAGTACTCCATGAAGTTTGAAGCAAAGGGGAGTATTGATTAAATTGCTTCAAACTATTTTTTAGTTATTTCTTATTTTTTAAAAGTAGTGATTATAGTATTTTGTTATTTAAGTATATGTTTATTATTGATTTTTTAAAGTTATATTTGAGTTATTAGACTGTTCATTTTACTTGTTCAAACTTTTTTTCACTTATTTATGTTACTCACTTTCCCTTATTTCTAACTTGTTTTTGTCTTTAGTTTGTTGGAACGTAAGCCTATATACCTAAGTAATGAGTGTTGTTTAATGAGAAAAATGCAATCTGCAGTTTTCAAAAAAAAAATTCTGTGCCTAAGCTGAATCTCACGCACTTAACATGATTCCCTCTCAAGGTAATGGGTTACTTGCTGTAGTTTTGACACGAACAACTCTAAACGGCATGCCTGTTTTTCCTATTTGAGGATGGAATGAGGTGACACATCTTATTGATTGTTCAGCTTTGAAGATCCTTATGGATTCTCTCTTTGTCTCTACTCTTGAAAGAAAAAAAACAAAAGGGTATTGTACCTTTTGTTTTCCTTTCAATATCTGTGCTTGTCTCGAATTCTAGTGAGAATTGATATACGAGTGTTGTCAATAACGTAGAAGAAAAAGATTGTTTTCTCCATATATGTATGGATACAGAGATAAATACAGTGGACGGCTGCAGCCGACCTCTGCTTTTCTCATCTTACACTCTTTTTGGGCTACGATGCTATGCTACATCACAGTTCTAGACCGTTAACCTCGATCTCACAGTCTTCTAATACGTTTTTTCCCATGAAAGATGATGCATTCTCTCTCTGTCTCTCCATAGCCTATGCGTACGCCAATTGTCATTGAATGGGGGTGTCAGGTCTAAGATCAGTGTGTACAGTGTTAAGACGAGAGAGTTGGAGGAGTCAGCTTTCATCTCTGCTATGCTACTGCAAGTTAATTAAGATGAAACTGTAGGATGAGCCCCAGCAAAGTCTCTTTTCGATCTTGTCCTTTTCACTAGGCTAGTGCAATAGGATATGGCAGGTTTTTGCATGGTTTACTGATTGTACCTGCCCTTTCTTCTTTCTTTTTAGCATCTATCAATCTATCTATCCATATCCCACTCCTTCCATAGATTTAGCTTGCATTGCGCCTCAACCTTCTACGCACAACCCAAGCACGTTATGTCCAATTAGCTCTGAGGACTCTTATGGCTGCCAATATCGCAGGACAACTCAGGAACTAGCGAATAAGGACTAAATGGCTACAATACCATGATCTTATTGTCTTGCTCAAACAATAAAATGTGATTAGTCACAAGATAATTTAGGATTTGAATGTTAGTGAAATAGTTACAAGCTAATGTGAATAACGGGCAATTAGGCTTTAATGGAAACATTACACTCTTGCTTTTGTCCTGCATACATGTGTGGTGTCCATACATAGAACCTCGGTACGGTGAAAGAGAGAGGAAGGACTTGGGATAGGCAGGGCTCAGGAAGAGGCGTGAGAAAGTGAAGGCATAATGTCAGCTGTCTAGAGAAGCAGGCCTTTGCTTTGCTTGGGGACCATTTGGACTCTCTTCATCTCTCATTAGATTTTCTTTCAACCGACAATAGTCACTCTGTGTTCCTCTTCTCTATATTTACAACATGAACTTTGTTGCACCCCAAAAGTGAAGTAGAGAGAACCTTCCACTTATTCTATTTCTCACGTAATTCACTTTGCTGCACCCCAAAAAAGAAGATGAAAATAACCTCACAAAACTTACCTCTCTTCTCTGCTGGCCACGCCTCTGCTCTACTTTAATAGTCTGTCTGATCAGCCACCAGTCCTTGTGGTCCACTTACCAAGTTCCATATACAATCAAATTTTGGTTTGATTATTTAAAAGAAGAGACAGAGAGTGAGAGCTAAAGAGATAGTCCAAAGCATGGAATGGAGTGGCAACTTAAGAAGGTTGGTTTCTCGATCTGAAAGTCCCCTTAACTTGCTCTACAACTACAACTTTGACCACTATCCAGGTATGCCCGAATCTTCTTATTACTGTTAACCTTCTTCTAATTACTTTCCCATCGATCTTTGTATTTATCTGAGACGTAAATCTGCGTGTAAGCAAAGAAAACCTTCAAGAAATATTATGCCACTAGTTTAATTTATTCCATGTCTTCACTCATATCACTTGGCTCAAGTACTTAACACTAACGCAACCTCTTTCTTTGTTTCTACGTGCCACTGAAAGCAACCTTAGTCAGCTTGTTTTTTCTGTGTTACGTATGTTTTAACCTCTTTCTTTGTTCCTATGTGAATTGAAACCTATACTAGCAAGTTTGTAATAGCAAACAAGCTAATGATATTCTGTGCTTTTCAGGAACGGATGTAAAACACTCAGATATGGCGCATACACTGAATAGATCGGTCCCCAGTATGGAGAAAACCAGCTACGAAAGTCAAGAGAAGAAGAAAAGATTGACGAGTGATCAACTTGACTCACTTGAAAAAAGCTTCCAGGAAGAGATTAAGCTAGACCCCGACAGAAAGATGAAGCTGTCCCGCGAACTAGGGCTCCAACCCAGACAAATTGCTGTTTGGTTCCAAAACAGACGAGCTAGGTGGAAATCGAAGCAGCTTGAGCGATTATACGATACCCTAAAGCAGGACTTTGACATTGTCTCTAAAGAGAAACAGAAGCTTCAAGAAGAGGTCGGAGCTACTTCACAAGAAGTTTTCATGCAAAACTTTACCAATTTTCATTCTTCACATTGGTTTAGCTTGATGTTAAAAATGTGTAGGTTATGAAACTGAAAGCCATGCTCAGGGAACAATCTACCAGGAACAACCAAGTATCAATAGGGTACACAGAGATTTCTGGAGAAGAGACCGTGGAAAGCACATCGGTTGCTTTTCGTAGCTCTGCCAAGCAACGAGGAGGGCCAAATCAGTATCAGACTGCAGAAGCAAACTATCTTCCCAATGTCGATGAGTGTAGCCCTTTACCATCATCTTACTGGGCTATCCTGCCATCTTATCCCTAACAGAACAGGCTTCTAAGTGCGTGCATGCTCGTTCCTGATGGAATATGTTGGGGTTAATTACTCTAGATCATGTCAGTACTTCTATAAATATGTCAGAACGTCAGCATAGTTTAGTTTAGTGAAGACGATCTTATGAACCTTAAGCTTGTTTCCTGTAAATCTTAAGTGGTTCACTATCCTACAGATGCAACAATCAATTACACAACCTTCTAGGCTCTCGCTAGTTATTTGCAAATACGTCGAAGACAATCGTTCCACCTATATATGCTATGTTAACTAAAATTCAAAATGCCTTCACGGAATTGCCTATAAAACGTAATCATTTACTTGAATACACGCTAATCAACTTGTTATTCTTGAAGAAGCGTGATCGGAATTTCAAATTTTATAGATGAACAATCCTATTGAGGATAAGGAACATATGCATGCGTGTGGCATAGAAAGAGCAAAAAGCTACACAGTTCCGTGAATGAGCAAAAAGGAAACTTCTGATAAGAAGTCTGAAGCCTCGCTGAAACGTAACAGACTATTAGGTACTTTTTTTTTGGGGACGAAATTGAAATCGTTATTAAATGTCAACTTTTGGCGACAATTTACAAATTCGTCACAAAAAGTCGCGGTTTTGGCAATGTCACATAAAATTATCGCTAAACCAGATTTTTTAGTGACGATTTACTTGAGTCGCTGCAAAAAGTTCTCAATTTGGCAATAGTTTGAGTCTTTCGTCCCCAAAGGTTGAGCATGTTGCGACGATTTTGGCAATGTCACATAAAATTCTCGCTAAACCAGTTTCTTTAGTGACGATTTACTTGAGTCGCCACAAAAAGTTCTCAATTTGGCGATAGTTTTAGTGTTTCATCCCCAAAGGTTGAGCATGTTGCGACGATTTTGGCAATGTCACATAAAATTCTCGCTAAACCAATTTCTTTTGCGACAATTTACTTGAGTTGCCGCAAAAAAGTTCTCAATTTGGCGATAGTTTGAGTGTTTCATCCCCAAAGGTTGAGCATGTTGCGACGATAAATTAAATCGTCGCAAAATTACAAACTTTTTGCAATGCAATAGTTTGTTCGTCACTAAAAGTCTGCATTTGGCAACTAAACCTATAAATCGTCACACCAAAAGACGATATTAAAGAATTTATAATTAATAAATTTAATTTGATAATGTTTAACGATAAACGTGTATAATAATCCTAAGGTTAATTATAATTGATATTTTATAAATAATTTTTCATATTTTTTCATTTGCCTTCTTTATAAATTTGTTTCAATGTATAGTTAATGCATTAAAACTCTATAAATTATCCTTTTTGATATAAAAAGATAAGCATATCTAAAATTTAATATTAACAAGATAAAAATAATAAATTTAAGTTGATACTATTCTTAATAATTAATATTTATTAACAATAAAATAATAATATATAAAAATATTGAAAATGGTAAGCAATATAATATAATGATATATGCAGGTAAGTAGTACAAGACTTTAATTAGAAGTTTAACAATTCTTGCAGACATACAATAACAACATCAATAAGTAGTATGAATTTTGCTGATACGCGGGATCTGGGGTGGTCCAATAGTATACAGCCTTAACTTAACTAGTAAAGAGACTATTTACAAAATTCTTATAAACATAACAATAAATAAAGTTTCACGCTGATTCCAACGAAAAGGAAATGAAATAATTAATTTTTTAGATTCTAAGTGACATTAGAGTTGGTAAAGGTAAATGAGTTCCTTATGTCTAGATTTTCAAAAAGGGTCATTACACGTTCAAAGGCATTAATTGAAAAAGTCACAGATCTTCCATCAAGTGTTGGATTATTGATACCCTCTTCCAACAACTTCTTGGCTATAGCTAAATTAGTAAGAGATACAGTGAACGGATCCTCAGAAGCAGTATGAATCATTGAATTAGATGAACTACCAGTACGATGCGTTTCACTTAAGACACAATTAGTATAGAACTTAGATAGCTAGTTAAGTCAAACAGTATAACGAAATCAATATGGAACACATGCATACTTGATTTAACAAACATAGCAATTGGAATTGATGGTTGTTCCAAAACAGCCGATTTTTCTAATCCTTTACGAGCAATTGGGACATTGCCACCGCCTCCATTTCCATCTATGTTTATTTGAAGATTCGAGGAAGCTTAACACAATATATAGTGTATACAATCAGATGTTCATATATACAACAGCTTTATAACAGGAAATGAGGTACCCATAATAAAGAAAGCAAGGTAGTTTGAATGATACTAAAAACTTTGAAGAAGAAGATTGACTATGGAAGGCAAAAGGTGGGAGAATTTCGTCACATTCCTCCCAGCGGAGCCCATTTCTACCACCGGAAACTAGTCGTTACGTCGACATTCCTTTATGAATTAATATTAGTAGTTATATTCTGAAAAGTCAATTTAGCATAAAAGTCATTTTGTTCAATTAAATTCTCGATGATAAGTCAAAATACTATAGTTCACTAGTTATACATCTTCTATCTGCCTATTGAGATGTCTAAAAAGTAGTAGATTGGGAGTGATTAGAAAGATTAAACAAATTGAAGTTTGTAAGACAAATAAGTTTTTCAAAGAGGATTGTTTAATATTATGAGAGTAATCATTTACCTTTATTAAAATGAAAGTAGAATTGGGCAAAATAAAAGTAGAATTCTTGTAATATTGTCTTTTAACATTGTCGTAAAATTGTGATATTTCATGTTCCTCCAACTTTTGGTAATCCTATTAGTGAGCATTAATATATACAATCTTGAATCACCTTTGGTAGAAGGATTCTTTAAGAAATAGTTGAAGATGGCTATATTATGAAGCGGTAGCCTTATGAAAATTAAGGTACATTTCATTCACTGAATGCTTTGCTTCACTATGCTACAACTAGTAGGTATGTAAATGACTTCTATTACAATATTCTTTTATTGAACTGTGTGTTGATCAATAAAATAATAATTACATAAATTGAAATTATCGAATGCAATTATAAATTTAAATGTTCCTTGAAATTAGATATATTATATAAACCTAAACGCTTGTTAGAATATTTTAATGAAAAAGGGAGATCTAAGTTAAGAACATTAATTATGCTTTATTCCTACTATATGTTAACCTTGGGGAAAATTATCAAGGTGATCATTAAAGTAGTGCAACAAGGTCCACGTTACTAGCTTAGCTCTAAGTTAGGAACAACTTTATAAGTGTCTCTAACAGAACTTTCATTGAACACTTGATAGTAAAAAAAAAAATCATCCCAAACTAATAACAAAAATGCAAACAATGAACCCATTCTAGACCAACATCAACCCATTCTGTCATAATGAAGCATAACGGTGGCAATTTATGTAGACAATCAAAACCATATCACAAAAAATAGAGGGACAAAGAAGAACAGAAAAGTACATCACAACAACCCAAAGAATGAAAAGAGAATAGAAAAACAATACATAAGGCAGGCGAATTACTTGAACAGAAGGACAATTGAAGGCGCGATTACAACAAAAGACGAAGATTCACCACGCATGAGGCTTCTTTAACAATTGCCAAAACTAGAGGGAGAATGGATGAAAACGACGAATAGTTGAAGACAAAGATGGCTTCATCTTTGGCTTCATTTTCGTGCTAATAACCTAATAGAGAACGACGTCATTGACATTTGTGTACAAAAATCAATATCATTTGTTGGATGGTGAACAAAGAGGATTGTTAACAGTTAACATCAAAACGACGTCGTTTTTTATAACGTCGAAAGAAATATACCATTTAGTGAAGATTTAAAAACCTATCGCCAACTGGTTTGCCATTACCATTTGGTTTCACATTTGGGTAACATAATAATATAATATATGTAATTATATGTTAAAATACGAAATTTTGACATAAAAAAATTATTATTATTAAATAGAGTATATATATGTGTGTGTGTGTTGCATAAGTAAGATATGAGAATATTTATATATAATATAAATTTTCATAAATCATTACACTACTTACATTACCAGGTCGATATTAAATTGCTATTAAAAATTTTATTAGGTATAACAAAACTGTAATTTATTATATATAATTTTCTATAGTAATTTATGTTTATGATATACTAAAAAATTAGCAAAATTTAAAATCCATATAAAAAAAAGTGTAGCATTGGTGACACTTTTGAAAATTGATCGTCAAAACTGCACATTTGCGATGATTTGTGATATCGTTGCCAAATAGATGGGTATGTAAACAAATTAAGTGAAAAGTCGTAATGTTCATACAAAAGGCGATGATTTTTTAAATTGATCGCCAAATGGGTATCTAGCGGTTTTCTTTTGCCAATGAAATGTGAATTCATCATAAAATCTTTGGACGTTTAAGAAAATATTACATCGTTTGTTCGACGTCAAAAGACGTCGAGTCAGCATATGTTAAATGAAACATAGTCAAGATCAGCTTCCCTTTATTTCCTCTCTACCATGCCAGTTTTTGCCTTTTTTTCCTCCCTCCAGCGTTGGTTTCTCATCATTTTCTCTTCTCCTTGCCGAGTTTTGCGTGCTACTATCTTCTCCAGTCGTCGTCCTTCTGTCCTTCAATTGAGGTAGTCATTCAGCATTTGTTTGTTTGGTTTGTGTCTGTATTCACAGTGTTGATATTTTAAGATGGTACATTGCACAAGTTTAATGAATCTTTGTAGCAATTTAATATTAGAAATTCATTCAGAAATCATTTAATAATATCATTATAGATATTCAATATAATGCACCATGTGGAAACAAAGGAAAGAAGGTGGAAATTAGCAAAGATTTTCCTCCTCCGCAATAACCAAACTAACCACAACAATTGACTTCATCTATCAATGAAACCAGTCAGCAACAACGTCTTTCTACCTCAACTACTGAAGAGGGATCTTCAGGATTATAACTCTTTAGCACCTATGATTTCACTTATCTTCAAATATATATTTACATGTTTAATGCATTTTTTTTCTTATCATTATTCTCTTGTTGTCAGGTTCTAATGCCACTGTCTGGAAAAGAGGTATAGGTATCACTAAAGGTCCTGAGTTGCAATGCACAAATGTTGTCATGAACTGAAAGTTGTCTGTGCATATTGACCCCTCACAAGATCGTCCTGTTGACAAGGTCCAGTTAGCAAAATTATCTAGTGAGTCAGAGGTCGTTGTCAAGACTGAATTGCCTTGCCATAAGCATGCCAAGTAATTAAAGAAAGACAACTTACTTCAAAATGCTCTTGACAAAGTTTCAATGATTTTTCAATTTATTTAATTATATGCATTTTTAACTAACATTTAAACACTAATTTAACTTTTACTTATTGTTCACAGATGAAACTCAATATCGTCACTACTGAGAACCCTAAAGTTTCACACTTTGTTGTTCACTGTTGACACAAAGGGCAAATGATCATCATTATCAACTACATAAATACTACAAATCTTTTCCTTTGAATGTGAAAGCAAGAAGACATGTTTTTGAATGAGTGACTCTAGAAAATTAGAGTCAAATGTATGATTATTGGGTCTCTACTAATATTAAGGTTTTCCTCTTTCTCTTTACATTTGCTTCAATTAATCTTGTGCCACATTTAATGACTAATTCTTTTCTGCATCTAGGAAAAGTGTGAGAAAGCTAAGGTTAATAAAGAAAAAGAAAAGAAAACTCCTCACAATTAAAGCTCCAAATCATTTGTTGTCGTCCGAAAAGAATTTGTAAATTCTTTGGTTAGAAATTATAATTATACCAAAAAATACAATATTATTTAATGTGTTTCAATTTTTGTTTTCATAAAACAGAGTCAAAAGGAACTACATAGTACAAACTGACATATTACAAGGAAGGTGAAAGTTGGACGTTAGAAGAATCGCAGGATAATTATGTAAGTCTAAAAATTTGTTTAATTTTTATGTTTATTAATTTTTGAATTAAATATTGACTTTATTTTTCTTTTTAATTTTGGAATAAGATATAGGAGTTGTTGCATTGCTCTTTTTTTATAAAAATGAGCCAAATGTAGATGATATTTACAATAATATCCTTGGTATAAGATCAGGCTACAACAAAGGCCCGCCCTAAGCGAATTGGAGCATCTTCATTGTGACCAGCATATGTAACGACACTTTAAGAGAAGAATCAATCGCTTAAGGTTTCGTTACAATGTAATGAACAAAAGTTAGATCGTCCTAAACGAAAGGTGGTCAAACTTGAAAAGATGGTCAAACAAATAATTGGCTAAAATTATGAAAGTAGCAGTGACAATGAAAACGAGCATTAGTTTGTACATAAGTTTTTTTTGTAATTAACATTTAATGACATTTATTTTTATATAAAATGTTGTTTATTTTAATTTAGTTTAATTAATTATAAATCTAAATTTCACAAACAATATGATGGATTAAAAATCTTTAAAATAATTATAATTGAATATCCAATTTTTTATATGAATGTTTACTAAAAAATCAAAACTCGTTACCAAAACTTTTTAGCAACATTATTCAAAATGTCACCAATAATTTTTAAAAAAATTAAGTAAAAACCATAACTAAAATGATTTTCCAATGATTTTAAAATCGTCACCAAAGTATTTAGCTACGTTAATAAAGTCGTCACAAATAACCTTTAAAAATTGCAAATAATCTTTACCTACGTTCTGAAAATTGTCACTAAAAATATTTTACTATGTAAAAATTATCATCGCAATATATTATTAGCTACGGGTAAGTAATGTAGTTAATAACTTAACTTTTAGCCATGAATAATAACCGTCGCGAGTAGTCTTTCGCGACAATTGGTTTTAACCTCGCCTATCTCTTTTGACAACGTACCATAAATCAAAGCCAAAAATAATTTGCAACTATTTTTTGAAAACGTTGTCGATTTTTTTATAGCTAAAAATAATTTGCAATGAAATGTTCGACAAATTTTTTTTGTCGCTAAAACTTTTAGCTACAATTTTTGTACTTTTATCAATGAAAATATTCATCGTCAAAAGTCCTTTTTATTATAATGCCTGTGCATTGATAGAGATAGATAATGAAGATCACCTACATATTTTGAAGAAGAATCACAAATATTGAATTAAGTTGTTTGGTAGGTAATTTAAAAGAGTAAAGACTTCTTAATGGTGCAACAACATTGGTCCACCAAGATTGTGCAATGGAAAAAGTCATCCTCTTTCATTTTTCTTGTTTGGTTGACCTGTAATTGTTTATTAGGTGTTTGGCATCCCCCAAAAATGCTAAATACCCGTAATGCGTTGCTAGTATATTCACAAATTTCCCCATAAAAGTGTATGTTATGGTCTACCTTCTTTCCTCTTTTGTTACAATTCTTCCGGAAGAAATTTGATTTAGAAAGGACCAAATATCAACACCTTTATCTTTACATTCTGACTATCTGCCTTGTAGTATTAGCATTTGAATCCACAGATATAAACTCTCAATGCATTAAACTACTGCCTTATCTTTTCGGGCTATAGGATGACTTCCGCTATTAAGGTAAAGATTAATTTAGAAATTATATCACAAAAGGAATAATTTAAGTACCTAAGGTCTATCATCATCCAAAGCAATGGAGAAAACGATGAAAATATAGTTCACTGTATTAGATCAAGATAGCTTAAATGGAGAAGTATATCAAGAGTTTTATGTGTCAAGAAGATACTACTTAAGTTCAAAGGTAAATTCTATCATTTAACGATTAAGTTGATTATGCTTTATCGGGCAGAATGTTGGCACATCAAATAAGTGCATAGTTATAAGTTAATGATAGTGGAGATGAAGATGCTTCGTTAGATATGTAACCTTATTAGAATATATAAAGTTTAAAATATATTGGTATGAGGCAAATTAAAGGTAACCAATATTAATGAAAAATTAAGAGAGACGAGACTTAGGTAGTTCAAACATGTTAAAAGAAGACACTTTGATGCTCCAGTGAAAAGATGCGAGAAAATAGTACTTAGAGACTGTATGAGAAAGAAATGAAGGCCTAAGAAAAACTCAGAAGAAGGAATCAAGAATGATATGGCTTTACTAAAACCTACCAAGGATATGACTTTTAATAGAAAAGTTTGATGTACTAAGATACAGATGAAGGATTTCAGATAGAGAGGTATTTCTCGTTCTCTTCAGTCTTTTAAATATTTTCCTCCGAGTCTTTTGTTTTATATTTAGCTTTAATATTTTGATTACGTAGTACTTTCATTCCAATTATTTAGCCTAAGCAGTTTCTTACTTAGTCTAATTACTTTCTTGTAATGGTTGATTTGATTTATTCTTATACTTATCTTTTTTCTAGTTGGAGTATTTATTTTATCTTTTATTTTTGAATCTTTTCCATGCTCTATATGTATTGTATTATGTTTACATGTGGGTCTATAGAAAACAGTCTTTCTACCAGGTAGAAGTAAGGGTGCATACTACTAGATCTTTCCAAACCTCGCATTTCAACGACACTCTTATTAGGTGTTATTCTCGTTGTTATTGTAACCATCTACCTTATGATTAGTTATACGAGCCTTAATTACGTGCTTAGGGTCAAACATGAAAATGAATAAACGAAGAAAACACAAAAAATACTTGTTTTGCTTTTCATAACTTCGAACGATCTTTTCAAACGCTGAAACTTCTAGATTTTCTCAATAATCCTAATAAAAGTTGATCAACCAGATGTCGTTAACATCTTTCTGTGACTTTCTTAAAGCGTGAAGATGACTTTCTTAAAGCGTGAACCTCTTAACAGGTTAACGAATTTAAACATTCACAACTTACGTAAGCGGAAGCTGGAGACTTAGCGTATATATATAGCAAACATATTAAGCTTCTCCATCACAAGTCTAATGCATATCTAGCCCATACTGATTAGAATCTATTTTCTTTGCTAAACTTAACCTATTAACTAAAATCTTTTATTGAACTACTTTATTATCTTTTAACCGGGTAAAATTCGATTCGATAAATCGTAAATTTATTAAAACCATAAAATTGTAATTAATTGTTGTCCGACATTTAGAGAATTACTAACATTCTCCCTTTAGGACAATAATTAACTACAATAGTTGTAACAATTAAAAAAAACAGTACAAAAAATGGTTAAGCCAATAGTTTAGGTTGAGCAGGTTAAAAATCCATCATAGCCAAGAGTTTAGCATGAGTAACTCAGTTTGATTGTAGCAAGAGGCAGTAACATGAGGCCGATCTTTACGGAGGTAAAGTACAGACAAGTTTTGGCCCAACAAGGGAATCCCACTTGGACCACTGAACAGGATGCGTTCAACCACTGACCGGAGAACCTGTTTCAGACTTCATCAACCACTGCTAGTACCACAATTTTCAATTTGTTCCAAAGAAAAATCCCATTCACAACGCAATCTTGTGACAATCATAGGTACTATTTCAAGCATATTTCTAAGAACATGAGAGAACAAACATTCCAAAGACCTGTGCCTCTTCTAGTACGACACAACATTCTAACCGGACAATTGTTTTACATGTCAGCTGTTCTCGCAGGAACAGTATTACGTTTCATCAAAGTGACATCTTTTGCGGCAACAGACGTCATCCAGAGAACCAAATAAGAAAAAAAAGAGCCCATATTCATCCTAAATGGTAGCTAAAGCATTCCGTGCCTTTTGCCTAAAGAACCACTAAATTAGTTGCATATGATAGAACTTCCCAGTGTCAGAGATAAATCATAGCAACACTAACCCTGCAAAGTTTGAAGATTCCTAGTAAACTTGAACTCATGATCTAAAGGGCCTAGGACCAAGATCAAAACATAAGAATATGATATAAAAGTTGAAACAAAACTGCCAAATGCAAGACTATGTTGGCCAATTAATCCTTACAAAGTCCAAAAAAGCACAAATATGTAGCTACTATTTCCATTTGCAAGAACACCACAAGTGGACCATAAAATAAGCAGTTACTACGGGAAGAAACATAGAATTAGCAATTGCAAGAACGCTACAGCTGAGAATTAGCATTTCAGCGCTTTCCACCTCCTCCACCAAGTTTAGGACCCTTTGATGCACCACCCTTGCCAACATTACCTTTGACTTGTGTCTTTTGAGTCTTGGACATGACTTCAGCCTTCTTTGCTTTCTTTTCATCCTTCGTCTTCTTGATCCTTTCCTTGATTTCTCTGCATATACATCAAGTAATCAGCAAAAAGTTGCACGCATGAGTGGCCCAGGCAAAGGCCACTCATAAAGCTGGGAGGCAAATTATCAAATTACTGTAACGAACAGATATTATGCATGAAGAGAGATTGAGTACCGGAGAGCAGCTTCCCTGGCGGCATCACGAACTTCTGGCTTCTCTGTTCTCCTCTTCTGGATAACCTCCAAAGCGGCACCAACTATGGACCTGGAATATGGCTTCTTGGTGGCACGTCTTCTCCTTTTTACTGCCTCTTGGGCAATATCCTATGCAAGTCAAGATAACATCACATCTAATTGCAATTTCAAGCAAACCAAAACAAATGCTCTCAAAAAGGAAATAACCAAATTGGCAGGTCCAAAATCTAACACCATCCAAGATCCTAACACCTAAGTGAGAAATAGATACCTTGCAAACATCTTAACCAATATTCAAAATCCCTACTGTATGTCCCCATTTGCATGATTATCTAGCTCCAGGTACTAAATTCATTTGAAGTGAGATAGAAAATGCTTAAACTCATTTGAAGTGAGATAGAAAATGCTTTGAATATAAAACTCATTACCTTCTTATGTTGCTTCCTGTACATGGCTGTCCATGTAAGCTTGGAAGGCTTCAACCTGTTGTGGAAGTACCTCTTGCATTTTGAATTGGCAAACAGGAAAACCTGCACAAAACAGGCCACGGCACAGTAAGGACTCAAAAATCAACAAAATCCCAGATACATTGATAACCCAAAGAAGCAGATTAAACATTAAAAAACGCTAACTTTGCAATAACCTGAGAATCAGAACGAATAAATCTGATGCCTTTCCCGGGATAAATCTTGGCCCCACTGAAACGACAAAGCTCCGTCCTGATACGACATTGAAAACCCAAATCATTAAAGCCTAAATTCCATAAGAAAATGAACTCCAACGATGTGGCATTGCAGAGACAAACATTAACTCAAATGAATTACGAATAGATAAGAGATAGGGAAACTACTTGAGAACCATGGCTGCGTGCTGTTTCGCGCTGTTGCTGGTGCCACTAGGTAAACCCTAGATGGCAGTGTTGCTTATATAACATCTTCAGTAATTTCCGCCATATTTGGGTGAAATCACGAACATGCCACTGCAGATTACCGAGCTATGGTGCTATTGTAATGAAGATAGCCCAGCTAAGACATTTCTCAAAAGCCCAATGTACTTAGAGAATTATTAATAGATGTCTCTCACTTTACCCAACAAAAAGATTGGGGTATGATCTGTTGGTGTTTAATTTTTCATAGTTATAATCATAAATTGAAATGTTTTTGTTTTTGTTTTTGTTTTGTTTTTTTTTCATTTTTTGTTGTGGTTTTTACAAAAAGTAAAACTTTCTCTTAAAACACGTTTGGTTCGTTATTGTTGTATTATCCTATTTTCAAAAATAAAAAATCAACAATCGTTTTACGAAAACATAAAAAATACGTTTTCTTTATATTTGACAACAAGTTTTCATGGATTCTAAAATAATGTTTTCACAAAAATAACTTTTTCCTCTGCGCCGCCGATTTCAGCATTTGCCGACTTCAGCATCTTCAGGCCTTGCTGCATTTTTTTTAAAGATTGCTCCATGTTTGTGTTTGTTTCTTCTGCAAATCCTTGAGTTCCTTCAAGATCTGCTTCGACGCCATCTTCAGAAAATATACGTTCAAATTTCTATCTTATCATATTAAAGCCCAAAATAACCATGCACCATCACACACTCTCCAATCAACCTCTCCAACCTTCCAACGGCTCAAAACTCTCTCTTCCCACAGCAAAAAGACGACAATCAAACAGATAGATACAGCAACAACAAGAACCGAATAAAAACACGAGAGAGAAACAGTGCAAAGGTGAAGAGAATTTCGAGCAAAAGGCAGAGCTTGGCAGTTTTGAGAAACTTGCTAGGGCTGTTTTGTTTGGAATGATTGGTTGTGTCTTTTTCAATTCCAATGCCTTGAATCATTTTTATTGTGATTAAAAATGTGTTATATTGATGTGGCATGCATTCCAAAGTGATATTCTTGAAATAAGGTTTCCAAACAATTTTCGGATGTCAAATAGGTCACTTTAGCGTCTCGTTAGCTTATTCCATTATTTTGATTATTTTGGCCGTCGCAATTTTTGTGACAAGTGCTGGAGTAATCTTGGTAATGTGTAGACTACCTAGAGATACTTAGCTTGATTATTTGATGTTCTTGAATTATTTGGAAATCTAAGTGATTAATGGTTGATTAATCTGTTTCAAGTTTTTCACATATAGTTTGACTATATGGCATGCATGATTTAATGAAAATGTTTCATTAGCACATTAATATAAAGGATAATATACTTGGTATATTGGTATTGTGAATTGGAA
>JANKOE010000004.1:53339750-53351888 GCA_026284465.1 Erythroxylum citrifolium
CTTCATACCGATACCTGGATCCTGGGGTTCGGGAAGTCCCGGTAACAAAAAAGTTTTGTTTTCCGCACCCGGTACATATGATGTACCACCCGGGATTTTCCTACAAGTAAACCTAATAGAAATAGGAAACAAAAAAAATACGAAAATACCCTAAAAATAATATGAAATCAGAAAAAGAAAAAACACTATGTCACTTGCGTTTTAGAGGAAAACAACATCAACTGGGTTTACACCCTAGTTGCCACGTCGACCACGTCAAACCTAAACTTTAAAAGTAGCAATAAAATGCTCAAACTTTCAATTTTTTAATTTTTGCTTTACTTTAATCTCTCTGTTAAGTTTGTTGATGTGGCTTGCCACGGGTCTAGAAATCCTAACTATTAATATACATCAGCCAAATCAATACAACATATGAAGATTAATGAACTGATGTTGTTTAATCACATAAATAAAATGACGTTGTTTGTTTAAAAATGACTTAAATTAGTTTATGCAGCCCCGACTCTTACCCCCTTCATTCAGTTTGTTCTCCTGACTTCACCCCCTTCGTTTTTAGTTTATGCAGCCTCATCTTTCGTTATCTGTTTATTCAATTTCTTGATGGTCTCAAACATTTGTCCTTTGTTTAAAAACTTTGTTATGGAGTAATGCTTCAGGTAATCCTAAAAATTATAATGAGCAAGGTAGGAGAGTTTTGGAGTCAGAGAGATTACAGCCTTGCTGGTGGGATTGTAGAAGGTGGCAATGGATAGCCTGCTTTCTTTTTTTTTCAACCATGACATGGTGCAGAGCACTTTTATACATTTCATTACTCACTACTTCAACTTGGCCACCGGTGTTCACAAAGATAGTGTTGTTCTTCGATGGCGGGATCTGTATCCACTCGTCATCATTCAAGAATTCGAGACCTAGGACTTGATCATGTTGGAGCAAGAGTATAACCCACTAGCATCGAAGTGCTCTCACAGTCCTAGAACAAGCTTTGGTCATAGACATTAAGGGACTTTGGCAACTTTTGTGCCCATAGATGGACCTGCTTTTCCTGAGAATGCTTCATTTATTTTACACCTCTCTAACCCAAGATTCTTGCATGTGAGCTCATATATTTTCTCTGTTAGCTTTATCAATTGATTGACGTACTCTTCCATTGTTTTGTTGCACAGGTACGTACGTACACTCAGAAAAGTTCTAAACATTAGAAAATTTTAGACTACAAACTTGTGTTAGTTATAATGGTTGACTCATCGAACATCCTTTGAGAGGTTTAGGATTTCATCAATACTGGATGTTTGTGATGCCAAATGAAGAAGCTGCTTTCCCAATCTACATCTGATATGTTTCCATTTGCCTTCAAGCTTTTAACTACTCGTAAAACCTTCCCTTCAAGTTTTCCTTATAGTAACAATTCACCAAACAGATAACAAAGGGATAAGGATGTGTAAACTGAAAACAAAGGGGGTGAGAGTCGGGAGAACAAACTAAACGAAGGGGGTGAGAGCCGGGGCTGCATAAACTGATTTAAATTATTTTTAAACAAACGACGTCATTTTAGTTATGTGATTAAACAACGTAGTTTCATTAATCTTCGTTTGTTGTGTTAATTTTGGTTGACATGTATTAATAGTTAGGGTTTCTAGACACGTGACAAGTTATATCAGCAAACTTAACGAAAATGCTAACGTCAGGCTATAATTGAAAAAAAATTAACATTATTTTATTGTTACTTTTTAAAGCGAGCTACAATCAAAATTGAGCAAAGTTTGAGATTTTTGTAATTAACAAATTAATTTTATAAATTAATTAAGTAAATTATTTAACTTTAATATTTTATATAATATTTTATTAATATTAGTCAAAATATTATATTTTATTAAATAAATAATTTCATTAGTAAATTTTTTTATAAATTAGTATTTATTTGTTAATACATATTATAATTATTAGATAGGAGGGTCCTCTATTCCCTTACATCTTCATGGTGGTTATGGAAGGTCTATTAAGAATGCTTACCAATCTGATATATCCCAATGGCAAATTCTGTTATCATCATAATTGCCAGCAATTGCATCTTACCCACTAATGTTTGCTAATGACCTTCTGCTACTCTTTGGAGCCGATTTGTTTTTAGTCAACATTATCAAGGACATCCTATTCTGATTCTCCTCCATGTCTGGACTCCAAGTTAATTCATAAAAAAGTTGCTTTACTGCTCATCCGATGTACTTAACTCATCTAAACTTACTAGCGCAACTGTAATGAAGCTCCATACCCCTCCTTTTAAATACTTGGGAGTACATATTTCATATGCAAAACTTACTTATCCTAACTGTCTCCCTATTCTAGAGAAATACCGATACAAATTACCGATACAAAATTCTAGCTTGGCAGAACACGTTTTTATCGATGGTTGCTTGAGTCATGTTAAAAATATCGATTTTTAGTAACTTACATACTCACTTGTTAAACCATTTGATTCTTCCAAAAAGAATGAACAATGAGTTTGACATAACTATAAAAGCGTTTCTCTGGTCCGACTTTATGAAGAATGCTAAGAAATCAAAAGTTAAATGGGAGGAGGTGACAATTCCCAAAAAATATGGTCTGGGCATTATCTCTACAAACCTCATGCAGAAGGTTCAACTTGTAAGAAGATATGGGGATTACATGTTGATAAACAAGCCATATCGATCAAATGTATCCATGGAACTTACTTACATTCTTAGAATTTCTAGCAAATTCCAGTGACTAGGAGTTGTTCTTGGATGTTCAACCACATACTGAAAATCAGAGGCCTCATTTACCCGTGGATCATACATAAAATAGGAAATGGCAGCAACATTTGGCTATGGTATGACAATTGGACTGATTTTAGTCCATTGATACAGAGACCTGATCTTACCCACCTTTATAACAGAATCCCTCTCAATGCTAAAGTTACATCCCTTGTATCTGATGGGAATTGGTCTGGTACCTTCAGAGGTTTTAATTTGCTCACCCGATACTTCCCATCTATTACCAACAGCAACAATACAAAGTAGCTTATCTAGAAGTCGAACACCACAGGTATCTTCATTAACCAAACTTGTTATAGCATTCTTCAAACTGGTTACCAGCTAGTGCCATGGTTCAATTTACTCTAGAAGAAGAATCTTAGCTTTAAAGCCTCTATGATTACTTGGCAAAAATCACTTAAATACAAAAGATCGATGGTATTGGGAGCTATGATCCTATATGTGTGTTATACAAGATATCAACTGAAAATAGGAATCATCTATTCTAGGCTAATTAAGCATAATTTGAAATTTTCATGTTATACTTTAACCCCATATAAAGTTACAACATGCCCAAATTATACTCTAACTCTTGCTTGTTGAATGTCACACTTGAAAAGTTTAATAAAAATTAGTGATACCATCACATGCAAACACCATCTAGATATGTTCAATATGATAGTATAATTGGGGCTATAAATCAAAATGTTCATAAAAAATAATATAACAAATTTGTGAAGATACAAACGAAATATGAAATTCGTGATAGCCTGAAAGGTAAATAAAGTGTGAAATGCAATTTGTGAATGTCTTGAAAATTAGCTTGCAATTGTTGATACCCAATTTATGAGTTGAGTTTGGTATAATAAGTTTCATAAAAAAATTTAACATATCTTCTAGTGCAAAAATTGGAAACTGTTCTTTGATAGTGACTAGATTTAGAGTTTGATAGTATAGAAATATGAGGTCCCATCTTTTTAACTAATAATTTTAGAGAAGAAAATAGACTAGTTCATCCTTTTAACTAATAATGTTAGAGAAGAAAATAGACTAGTGTTAATGAACACCAACTTTAGCATTTGATTGACTTGCTTTTCAACTTTGAATTTTTTCGAATACGCATATCTTTAGGGATTTACACTGATTAGTTGGATCCCTTCTTTAGTTGATATGGTAATCTAATTCCCTAGTAGGAGGCAACTGTTGTGGTTCTTAAAGGAAGTCCTCAAATTGATACAACATGTGTTAATCTCTAGTAGACATTTTTCATTGGTTGAAAACAAAGAACAAGGAGTCAATTACCATGTCATATCTCTGTAAAAATGGACTTCATCGAAGTATCTATATTTACTGAGATTTGATTCCTTGCAATTTCCTAATCAGGTGATTTTTAACAATGTTAATTTATGCTCTTGCAACCAATTGATTGGTTACTATTTTATATATATCACTATTATTTTAATTAATAAAGATATGTTTTATCTCTATATATTTTGTTAATTACATTTGATATTTTGATACTAAAGTTGAAATCTCTAGAATAATTATTGTACAATTGAAATTATGATGAAGTCATAATTATGAGATTCAATTTGTATTTATATAGTATACCTAAATTGTTCTTAGTTGTAGTTTAATCAAGACAAGATATTGGTGAAATGATAAAATTAGCATACATTATGTTTCTTTCTTATAAATAAAGTAATTGAACTTATAACTTAAAATATGAAGATGCTAAAACAAACATGTGAATGATTATTAAAGAATAAGCTTACTTAATTGACCCAATTGTGAGGATCTTAAATGAAATATTATTTATATGTTTGTGAATTTCCTCATTATGATGGTTGTATAATTGATCATTGGACTTGAGATTAGCAAAGTATCTTATGTAGGAATTACTATATTTTGATGTTATTTATGACATATTCTAATTAGGATAGCTCAGCCATTAGTACTTAGATATAATATAAACTATATAGAGATTACTGTGTAAGTTAATAAAAAATTTATAGCTCGAAAGTAATTAGAACAAATGTTCCATAGTTTCTAATTAGTAATGTTTTAAAGAATTCTCTAGCCAGATTGAGTCAACATTTAAAAAGTATTTTCAAATATAAAAAATAAATTAATTATTAATTAGCAAAAAAGGATATGATTGGATTTTAAAAAGTAGACAATATCCCTGTAATCTACTTCCAATTGAAATATTAGATGAAGAAATTATTAAATTATACATCATATAACTATTTATGGACATATTGAGTCAAACTACTTTAACAGTCCTAATATTTTGGTGGTCATGACGCATTCCTAAACATCAATCTTGATATGTAATTATAAATTATTTAATTTGAAAATTAAAGATAAATTAAAATTTTAATTTCTTTAATTATAATTATAAATTATAAATTAAAATGTATAATAATTATTAACGTATTAGGAACTAAATAAGTCTCCCATAAAGAGTAGCTAAAAAAATCAATTTAAATTAAATTAGACTTAATTACGAAGTTTAAAAATTTGTAAAAATTGACGTTAATTATGATTAAAAAATTAATTTTAATAAAAATAAACCCTAATATTTTTTTCTATAAATAAGAAATAAACTTAAAGGCATTATTTTGAAAATCGGATATATTTTTCTATTTTTTTAATATTACTAATATTATATATAATTAAATATAATTATTGTATAATTATGACGTCACACCGGTTCGACCGGTAGTTGAAACCGGTGACCAGTAAAGCCTCCGGTTTGATGTTTGGTTCGGGTTTCAAAACCTTACTTAAAGGAGATGCATACCGGTCGAACCGGTGACCAGTAAAGCCTCTGGTTCGATGTTCAGTACGGGTTTCAAAACCTTACTTAAAGGAGATGCACTCCTAATTATTTCTTTCAAGTGTTCAATTCTTTTTCTTTGCTATATATGTGAATATTGTTAGCGGCTAAGCACTTAGATAGTTTGTGATTCACGTCATGTAACAAAAGTTTTTGGAAGAATTTAAATAAGATGAAATTCAAATTACTTTTTATAATATATATATTTCAAGTTATTCGACTAAGATCCGATTAAAAACCTAGAAATTTTTGTTGTCGTTGCTATGTTAGTTGAATCACTGTTAATTTCCTAATGACTAGAACGCTATGGTTAACTACAGACCATCATGCTAGCTGTTTTAGCGAGTGGTTCTTAATGCTAATTTCAACCCTATCACTGAGAAAGCATACAGAGTAAGGTAACAAAATAGTACCTTAGATCTCCAATGTTACATTTTCAAATTTGTCCTGGCATTGAGAAGGGATCACGGGTGACAACAGTAAATTCACCACCGACAAAATCATAGTGGGCCTCCATGAATAGGTTCCAATTTCGCATATGTAAAATGTAACTTCAGTTGAGGTTCGTCACCGTCCGAATTACTTCCCAATAATGGCAGTTGTGGTTCTCGAGATTTGACGATTAGGTGGGAATTTTTCATCGCAATCGAAAGAGTCGTTGGAATCACCGTTTCTACACCACTCCCAAGCGAACCGCTTCATTAGACACTCGATTTTTTGTTTTGGTTGGTGAAAGATCTACTGCAGGTCGGTTAGCGAGACGATTAAAGTTTTAAGTTGCCTAGTTACTACTACATCTTTCATCTGCACAACACTAAAACTTCCTTCAACGTTTAAGGTTACTCATAGAGGTCTTTTTTTGGTCTTTGACCTGGGTATCTACCAGCGGACCCAATGACTAATCTTTTTGCTAGTTTGTAGGCACCTTACAGGGTGGGATAACTGGCCAAAGGATTTAAGACTGTTCCATACCTAAAATCAAGGATCGAACCTCTGACCTTTAGTTAATGATATATGAGTTCCTTTCACTTAACCACACCCCTTGGATTACTCGTAAAAGTTTCTGCTAATGCCTTAACGCCTAATCTTGTACCTTCAAAGTGATATTTTTTTATGCTTCCAAAATATCTTCATGCTCGAAATTTTGTTCTATGTGAACAAACCATTCAATGCAATTATCTCCCACGTACTTAATATTTGAGTTGAAACCTTCCGTTTGCCTTCTTCATCATGTTTTGCCGTCTTTATTACGTTTAAAGAGTTCAAATACACAGAACAAGATAGCTACGTCAAAATGATAATAATGCCAACGGCTAATTGCAAAAGTGTAACTATAACTATAAGCAAGTTGTAAAAAAGAAACCAAATCTTTTGTTGCTGTAGTACCAACTACCAACTCAAAATACTTGCAATTTTTAAGATTCTTCCTCTCCGATTTCCTCGCTACATCACTCAGAAGCCTACGTTCAACTTATCCTTTGCTTATTCATTTTGGATATAGGTTTCCTTGGGTTATAGCTTATCTCAATGAGCCCGAAGCGAACTCATGACCAAAAAATAACACTATTTAAAATAAACTAGACTACTACTATAGTAGTGATGAGTCTAGGTCAACTCATAGAGAGTATGTGTAAAGTTTCCGAAATGAAAATAACTAGCGTTTATATTTAATGGGAGGTTTTGGATTTTTCAAACAAGAAAATAAAATAAAACTAAACTAATAAAAACAAATTAAAGAAAACATGTGAAAAATGATAAAAGCAGCAAATTCGGTAGAGACCTGGTTCTTTGGTTCAATATCGGCTTATACCCTAATTAAACATATTTCATTGATTTGTTGTTCTCAAGCCTCTTCTAGCAACTATTAATCATGGGTTAATAATTAACCCAAAATTTCCCTTAGGTAGTGTTTAATCAAGATACGATCATTAACTAAACTTAACTATCGAATAACTTATGATATGATCTCTAGATTCAATTGGGTAGTAGCATTACGAATTAGAAAAACCGATTAATCAAGGCAACAACCATATACAATGCTTCATTTAACCTATGTCATGTTATCCCTAATGATTAGGCAACAACCACATACGATACGTGATTTAACCTAGGTCATGTTATCCTTAATGATTACGAATCATTAGTCGCTACATATGAATTTTAACATAGCAATTACCAATTATATCAAAATTCTAGCAATGAGTTTGCAAATAAACGATTCAATGAACACATTAAAATCATCTTTTCACAATACCCATTGAGTTCATACACAAATAACCGAACAATAACGAGAATACAATTATTCATTTACAAAACCTAAATCAATTAACATAGGATAATACAATCAGTTTCTAATGAGAGAAAGAAACAACAAAACCAGTGTACACTTAACCCGGGTCGTCGACGTCGATGTCACCTCTGAACTGGCGTCGGGAAATCTAGCCCTTTATGAGTCTCTCCCAAGAAAATGCTTCAACCCCCATTGAATGTCCCAACTGAAACCCCTTAAAACCTCATCACAACTTCTCCATTCTTTTTTTATGCTACTTTATGATTTTATGAATTAATTTTTGGTCCATCTATAGTACACTCCTTTAAACCCACGCTTCTGCTATTGGAAATGCCTGCATTTCGCAGACGTTGTCTGCGTGAAACATAGAAGTGAGACGTCTGCTTTTCGTAGACGTTGCCAGCGTGAAACGCAAACGTGAGACATCTACATTTTGTTCACGCTTCCCAGTTGCTGCGTTTTGGTCTTCTTTCCCAGCTGCAATGTCGTTTCTACTTCTCTTCCGGCTACTGCCATTTTTGCCTCTTTGTTTATGTCGTTTTACTGCTTCTCCTAGCAATTTCTTGGTTGTCTTCTTTTGGATTGAATTTAATTTCTTCTTCCTCTAATTTTCTTCTTCTTAATTCATAAAGACAAGTGAATATTAATCTTCAGAAAATGACCCAATTATCGTGCTTTCGACTCACTTTAACTTTTTTGCTTTCAAATTGTGCCTAAAATTACATCTGAGTCAAAAGTAAGTATCTTAAACAATTTCATGTCAATAATCGTTAAGTGTTATGGAATAATTTCATAATTAATTAAGCACCTATCAATTTCCCCCACACTTAGCTTTTGGTCGTTCTCGGGCAAAACATTAAAATTAAGCTCAAAGACCCAAAATTGTTAACTCATTTCCCATATGTTACAAGAATACATAATCATAAGCAAAGATGAATGACTTTCAAAAATTATAGCAAAAACTCAACATTCCAAGCTTTTACTCATGATCAATCAACATTTATCATCTTCAAGAACTGAGCAATCTAATGGTAAACTCAGAAAATGTGTTTAAACAAGATATGTTCATGGGGTACACGTAACACCATTCATGATCATGTCATTCCATAACTTTGCATATAATTTCATTTCTCTACCACTAATGTTCACATGCAAAATTATGGATCAAAGGACTTTTCAAGGTTGTAATCTGGGCAAAGGTAAGGTAAGATGTATTTGGGTCAAGTAGCATGAAAGCCATTAAAGCTAGTGAAACAAAGCAACACTCAATGTGACATCAAGTGCACAAGTTAACACTCATAAAAATCTGGGTGTCATCAGCTATGACGAATGCAACATTTATATTTCACAACCCAATTCAGCCCTCACACACAAACCACATGAAGCATATACCAATCCGAAGAAATCACTTATATAACTGATGATAATATATTGAAACCACAAAAGAGTTAACCTTCCAAGCCAACGTCTACCTCATAGTCAACATACTCCAATAACACATTCATTACAACTTTAGGAGGATGCATTAATTATAAACAACTTTTCAACACATATGCAAATCCTCCTTGATACATCTATTTAAACTTTTTTTCATTCTTTTTCCTTTTATTTTTCTTCTTTTATTTTTTGCTTCTCTCTTTTCTTTCTTTTTTCCCCTTTCTTTTCTTTTCTCTTATAAAAATTAAAATAAACTACATCAACATGAGAATTTCAATGATAAGGTATAAAATAACATCCCAACATTATAACCAACCTGCACATATGCATACCCCCACACTTATAATTTTGTACATCCATACTTAACAATCACAAATGTTCCTCTAGCTTTATAGATTGGGTAGGACATTTGGTTAAATATAAAGCATATAATGTGGTTGATACAAAAAGAAAGGCTAATAAGGCTCAAAGGGGGCTTAATGAGGGAAAAATTATATTAATGGGGTAGGCTATTTGGCTAATGTAGCTTATGAAAAAAAGAATGCCTAATTATTTCTATGTTAATGTATGTGATATAATTAAGTGTCCCTTTGTGTTATGAATGTCTTTTTCGAAGCTAACTTTCTTCTGCTTCCCAAAAATATAGTGCCCATAAAACTCCAATTTGCGAATACATTGTCCGTCAAGTAGTCCTTGTTTACTAAACTCAACCATACCATTTTGGCTCATATGTCATAATTTCGTAACATCACTATTAATCATAGATTGGGTAGTAACATCTACATCACCAACAATTATAGAACCCTGCAAGACATATAAACTAGTATATTGTTTCTTCCCTTTCATCACAACCATAGCACCTTTGCCAACCTTTAGAACTCCACCTTCACCAATGTACATATACCCATTTTTATCTAGAGTACTCAAAGAAATTAAATTTCGTTTTAAATCTAGAATATGTCTCACATTTGCAAGTGTTCTGACAACACCGTAAAATATCTGGATTCTAACTGTTCCCATGCCAGCTATCTTAAAGGAGTGTTATTTTCCATCACAACAACACCCTTAGACACCATTTCATATGTTGAAAACCAGTCCCGATTGGGACACATATGAAACGTGCAAGTTGTATCAAAAATCCATTTTTCGTCAAAATTAGACATACCCTCAGAAATTGCTAGGAGTTTACCACCATTGAATGCATCCTGTACAACACTAGCTTTATCGAATTTTTAGGCTGCTTTCCTTTTGAATTCTCTTCTTCTTTCTTTTGTAATTTTTAGCATTCAGCTTTAATGTGACCTTTCTTCTTACAGTAGTTACAGATTTTGTTTCTATGCTTGGATTTCGACCTGCCCCTTCCATCACCACTAGGATTTCCTTCCTGTACTCTCTCTCGAACACAAAAACCCTCACCAAGAGCCTCAGATTCATAAACAAGTTGTTTCATCTTCTCTTTAGAAAGTAACACCTCTTCTAAGGTTAGGGTATCACAATTATATAAAATAGTATTCCTAAAAGTGAATATGATGCAGACAATGAACATAACAATATTAAAGCCAAATCTTCATCCTTATACTTTACCTCCTTAGTCTCTAAATCAGAAACAATCTCTTTAGACAAAATTTGAGTGACTATCAATGGATGTACCTTCTATCAGACGGTGTGAATATAGCCTTTGCTTCGAGTGCAATTTACTGGTTAGGCTTTTCGTCATATATAACTGCTCCAGTTTCAACCATAACGAAGCGACAAACTTTTCTTTCAAAATATCTTGTAGAATCTAATTCGAGAGGTGAAGATGTATTTGTGATAGAGCCTTACGATCCTTACGTTGTTTCTCCTCCGTGGTCCAAGATGATGGCATCTTATCAAACTTTAATAATGCGTCATCCACATCCATCTGTACTAGTATAACACACATCTTAACTTGCCACAGTGATAACTTGATGTTGCGATCTAGTAGTAGAACATCATATTTCATGGTTGCCATCAATGCAGTAAACGAACCAGCTAAGAGACCAGTTTGTAAAGACAAAAAATGATGGAAAATAATAGACACAAAAGAACAATACATAGATTTTATGTTAAAACCCCAAATCAAGGAGAAAACCATGAGTAGAGGAAGAGAGCTTCACTATGAAAAGGATGGATACAATGACAAAGCGCTTAAGGTGGCTTACAAAACTATTACTTAAGCATCTTAGCATAAATCATGATATATAAAGTAAACCTTAATTTTAAATGAACCCTAAGTGAGTTGTAATTTAACTTTTCCACAACTGTCCCACTGCGAACATTTCGAGCCAAACTAAAATAGAATTTGGGTTACAAACTTCTAACATCGGGAAATAGCAAGCATTGTTAAAGTCGCTGGGTTGTTTCTGGAAAACAATGAATGAATATTTAACACACTAACCTTGGTTGGCTATACAGTCACTGCTGCCTTCTCTTCACCTTCTTCTTTCTTACCAACGAAGAAGTCCATTGCCTTTCTCGTGACATCTTTAGCACTTTCCTTAAGCTCACTAAGCTTCCTCAATGCACCATCCCTTTCCTCTTCCGCTTTCTCAGCTGGATAATCCTTAGTTGTAACACCCAAATACCCCCTAGGAGGATACATGGATGCCACCCAAGACAGGAAAAACAAAATCAAACATTACACACATGCATTGTTTTAAAATCTGAGTTTAACACACAAATAATACACCTCATACTTTGCAGAAACAAATCCAAAGAATAAGTACAGGCCCAAATAAACTAAACAAATTACATAGTCGAGTGACACAAAAACTCTG
>JANKOE010000004.1:53493319-53505956 GCA_026284465.1 Erythroxylum citrifolium
CACTTCTTCAACCATCAAGGAGATTAAATACATCTCTATCGTATCATTCCATACCCCATCTTTTTCATTTACTTCCACACAATCAATGTCATCATTTATATTGTTCAAGCCTTCCATAACTAAATGTAATAACATATAAGTGACATCAATAACAATAATATTTACAAAATATTAAATGCTAAATATAATTTAAAATAAACATGTGACAATGTGTTATATTCCACACTAAAAAAATATCAATTCTCTACATTAACAAGAGGTATTACATCAAGACAATAACATCATGTGACTGTTGTAAAAATAAGAATACACGTTAATAATTGTAGGAAAGGCACGTTGCATTTAATGCATTTGAGGCTACCAAAACCAGCACTAATCCTAGATATTCCACGAGGCAATGTTACCAAGCTGAAGAGCACAAACTATCACAAAAAGTGGAGTGAGAGTCCCTCGTTAACTAAAATTATGTCAAATATGTCTAGTAGTTCAGTGGGGTGTTAACGATTTTTTTAATATAACAATTGCATGAAAGACACGTTACATTTAAGGCATTTAATATTTCAACACATTCATTTAATGCATGAATAGACGTGAAGACTTGCATTAAAGGCATTTAGTGTTTCAAGAATGTCATAGACTTCCATGATGGCTTCTTCAGGAAACCTTGTTTGTCTTCAACTTTGTAAAAGATCAACACCGGCTTCAAGTAACTGCGCGTTCACGTCATCACCCAATACCTCATAAGCTTTTCTTGCATATTCAACATGGCTTTGAACTCTTATGAACCTGGAATAAAACCAATGGAACTGCTAAAGCTGTCACACCACCAGCTATAATTGTTGGATTTTCTTCTGAGTACTTGATGAATTTATCAACTTCGTTTAAATAAAAGTTTGGTATATAAGCATTCTTGTAATTCTGGTAGCTTTGTGCTTGAAGAAGCAGAGGCAGAAAATTTGGGCGATGAAGTTGTAGGTTGAGCTGAGATTCTGCTAGCTATTCTTCTTCTCTCGCGAAGAACAGATGCTGGCATAATTCTTTGTCAAGCAGAAATTTCAGATAGCATCAAAGAACAAACTTTTATTTTCTTCAATAGACATAGTTTGTTTGTTTCAACGGCACTGACAAAGGCTTAGAAGACAGGAAAAGAAGAGTGCCCAGTTGCCCAGATCCTTTAGTTTTTCTTGCTCCAATTTTCCAACTTTTTTGGTTTTTCTTGCTTTTGGTAGTCTTGAACCTTGACCAAAATACCCACGTTTTTTCTCATCATCATTCGTGCACTAATATTTTCACAAAGAAAGACTGTTTCTCTTATCAGCCACGATGACGGTAGCTGCATCATATGCCTGCTTCAACTTCTCTCGAAAAACTCTCTTCGTTTCGTGGGTAAGAGAAGTATCGCCAGAGACACCATGATGATGCTTCATGGTTTTTGATTTGGGGTCTTGGCTTTGGCTTTGTGAAGGGTAAGATATTAGAACCAACTTAGCGAATGATGGGTGTATATATAAACAATGGAAGAAAAGCTCGAGAGGGTGAAAGCCAGTGGCATAATCTTATATCTATACCTGAGAAGGTTTTCATAGATTTTTTTTCTACCAATACACTTCAAACTCGCGTACAAATGCAAGAACTTGAAATAGAGCATGCACTAACAGTAGAAAGCCATATCTACGTACCGAAAGAGAAAACGAAAGGAATAAATACAATTAATATAACATAAACCTGGAGTTAGCCGAAGATGATGATGCAAGTCGGCACCAAGAGGAAAAAAAACAACAGTTGAAGATGGAAGTCGACGAAAAAAATCTGTTTCGGAAGAAACGAAAACCTGTTGTCAAATATTAGGGAAACATTTTTTTTTCTGGTTTTCTTAATACGGCTGCAGTTTTTTATTTTTCGAAACATGGCAACACAACAATAAGGACCAAACGTGTTTTAACCTAAAGTTTTATTTTTAATAAAAACCAAAACTAAAAATAGAAGAAAAAAATGAAAACAAACACACCCTAACTTAGTGAGGTTCAACTGTAAAAGGAAGGGTATGACATATGTATCAAAGATGGAGGCTGTCAAATTCAAGATACAAAGTTAAGCTTAATTTCTTAATTTAACATAATTGAGAGTCGCTTGTTCCTCCTTTATTTCCATAATATCATTCATTTACTCTTATAAATAAAACTAAAGGATTCAACATAGCTATGACATTTTCGCTATGATCACATGAATTTTGATGGATTAAATATTCAATAGTATAAAAAAATGACTAACCTTCCCCGGAGTACTAATCCATCTTAAGTTATGAAGAATGTGTTATTAGCAAACAATATCATAATCAATTTCTATAAGGAAAGTTATAGAGAGCAAAGAACACTTTACAATTGGTGCATTTTGACCTTTATAACTCAATAATTCCATATTCAAATATAGGTAATATATATATATATATATATATATAGGTAATATCATTTATTACTCATTTTTGTCAAAAAAACTTAAATATATTTTTTACATTAAAAATTAAAACTTTTACAGCTTTAAAAAACTATAAAGTGTTGGTTAAAAAAGAAAAGGGCCGCTAGATTAAAGTTCTTCATACAAACTATGGATAAGACTTTATCACATAAGAGTCCACAAAATTTTGTGAGAACAATGGAACCTTGAAGCATCTTATTGCAACTTATAAGCCTCAATAAATTGAAGTTTGTAAGGAAAAATTACACTATTTTGAATATGGTGCAAAGTCTTTTGACAAGTAGCGAATTTTAAAAAAAAATTGATCAGAAGCAATCAATTAGATCTTTCATATTTAAATAAAAGACCTACACTTATTCAAAATATGACATTAGAGGAAGTATAAAGCAGATTGAGACCATCATGTGTTTTATGCCTATACCCATATTCCAAATGAGAAAAGGTTGTTTGTAAACCTCATAAGCTTTTGATTGATCATTGAAGAATATATTTATGTCCTATTTCATCTAGCTTTGTCCTTTTCTAGTTAAGAAAATTGTTACCAGTTGTGAAATAGTTTTTGATGAAGAAAGATTTGGTCAATGAAAAATAAATATTAGCCAACCTTTATAGAATTAACAAATAGGAGAGGGAATTGCCAGTAAAAAATGATCAACAAATAAATTTCACCTAAAGATTGCATCAAGTTAGGTTGGGCTAGACATATCATTGGTCCAATCTAGTTTGATCCCTCATTTAGGCCTCCCAAAATGATATTATTTTGTAACAAAGGTTGGAGGGGCATGAATCATTTGGATCGGTAGGTTAGCCACCTAGACTCAATCTTAACTTAAAGTTGGGGTTAACCAGGTCTAACCTATTGACCTATTTTTGCAAATACTAATTCCACCAGAGATTCTAGTTGATATTTCAAGCTCATCAACAATAATAAAATATGAAAAATGGCCTCAACATATTAGAAGAAAACCTGTATAGATGACAAATTATCAAGTAACTAAAATTTATTAATTTAAGGATTCATTTACACATCTCTCTCTATTTTTAATTACGATCCTATAACTTTTAAATAAGTTATCAAATGATAAAATTGGTAAACGGAGATGGATGAAGATATTGTGGCCATTAAACAAAATAACACTTGGGATGTGACTGATCTTTCAAAAGGGGAATAAGACGATTGGTGTGAAGTAGGTTTACAAGAAAAAATTGAAGGAAAGTGAAGAAATTGATAACTGATAAGTACAAGACACTTAGTAGTTAAAGGTTATAAGGAAAAGTTTGGAGTGGATCATAAAGAAATCTTTGCTCCTGTTATAAGAAACAATATGATTAATCAATTTATTGTATAGACACCACAACCTTGTTTTCCAATTGGACATGCAATCGACATTCTTTCAGAGTGATCTTTAGTATTATGTATTTATCAATTAACCTCCTAGATATGTGAACCTTAAAAGTAAAAATAAGGCAAATCACATAAAACAGCCCCTGTGATATACTTGATTATTCATCTTAGCTCCTGTGTTTTTAATTCGTTCACCTTAGCCCCTGTGTTTTTTATTCTCATTCAAGATACCCCAATTGGGTTTTTTCAGACAAATTTGCTCTTAGATTATTGAAATACATTTTTTTAATCTCTTGATTCCAAGGGCAAATTTGTTCGAAAATATCCAATTGGGGTATCTTGAATGAGAATAAAAAACACAGGGATTAAGGTGAACGAATTAAAAACACAAGGGTTAAAATGAATAATCAAGTATATCACAAGGACTCTTTTATTGCCAAAATCCTTCAAGTGGAGAAAAAGCTTAATCCAATAAAAATAAACCTTGATATGATTAAGGGAGAGTGATTAATATGATATAAGTGCAATTAGATTCATTTCAGAGGAGAGTCTAAAACTTTTAAATTAGTCACATGAAATTTTGCACTATTTAAATTATGATCTCCTTCTCATTCAAATTATCTAATAAAAGTTTTTTTGGAGTTAGGTTATTATTCTAGTGGGGAATCATGGTTTTTAATCGGAATAATTTACATTTGTGAAGTACTAATCTACAAAATTTGTATTTTAGTAACATTCCTTTAATTAATCTTCTTGTAATTTATTGGTGAAATATGTGAGAGAAAATAAATTAACACCAATTTCTTCATAAAAATATCTTTAATTGCAGAATCAATGAGAACCCCTCAGCCCAATTGCAAAATGAGATCAGCATCTAGTAAGGCTTATAGATTGTGTATTATAAATTTGTAATTGCTTTTAAACAAAATTGCAAAATTAAATTTCTATAATATTCTTACATTTGATAAGGTCGTGCATATCCAAATATTGAATTAATCTCTGAATGTGCTCTCAATTCAAATTCATTCCTAGTTGGTGAGATTTGCTATTAATACAGAATAAAACAATAGCTCGATACAATAGTTAGATGTGCATAGTCACAGAATATTCAAACATAGAGCCTGAAGTATATTATAAGAAGCTTGTAATTGATGAATTTGTTTGCTCGTTTGCTTCCAGGTTACAGATATTGGATTTGAAATCCATGAGGTACCAGATTGTTAAGATCTTGTATTGGATTTCAGCAGAATCCTTCTACGATCAAAATCAACCGTGATCTTATTATGAAAAATTTTCAGTTCATTAGTTTCAAACATTTATCCAAGTTGTTGTCTTATATTTCCAGTTCTTAACAGCTTAGATCTGGCACTTCTCCTAAATCTTTTACTAAAAAGGATCATGATCAGATACTACTTGGATTTTACTTGAACAACTTGATACATATTTGTTCTCCATCCAACCCTACAACACTCCACTATAAATTACAGGGCACTTGTATCATTTGGTACAGTCCCCACCCTGTGAGTTCTTTTAGTTATTTGTTAACTCACATGGGTATAATGAATTCTTTCTCAGCATTTTGCGCTACTCTCGTATTGTTTATCTCAGTTTGTTCAGCCTATGAAGTTACATATGATAATAGAGCCATCGTTATTGATGGAGAACGAAAGATTATTCTCTCTGGTGCAATTCACTATCCCCGTAGCACTCCTAAAGTAAGTCCTTACTCGCATTGCTATTTTTATCTTGTAAAGCTTTTTGGTGCTTGTTTCGTGAACATTTATATGCGTTTTGATTCTTCGCAGATGTGGCCTTCCTTAATGAAAAAATCCAAAGAAGGTGGCCTTAATACTATTGAGACTTATGTCTTTTGGAATCACCATGAACCTCAACGTCGTCAGGTTTCTCCTCTTCCCCCCACCGTTTCAGAGAGTTAATTGACATTGGACCTGCAAAAGACTTCGTATTAATCTTTATCTTTTTATTTGTTTCAGTATGACTTCTCAGGACACTTGGACGTGGTTAGATTCATAAAGACCGTTCAAGAAGCAGGACTTTATGCGATACTTCGTATTGGTCCATATGTCTGTGCAGAATGGACTTATGGGTGATTACTGATTATTAAAACTTAAACAAGCTTTCTATTGTTTACATGCGCTAACAGTGTCTTCTATTTTATATTAATTAACATTTGACAGAGGACTACCTGTTTGGTTGCACAACATACCTGGTATCAAGATGAGGACTAACAATGAAATCTTTAAGGTAAAATGATAAATTTTGTTTTAAAATTAGAATTATAATATTTGTCATCATCTCTCTTATTTGAAATCGTGTATTAAAATGCTCTTTCCTATTTTGTATGGTAAATATAGAAAGAAATGCAAACTTTCGTAACACTGATTGTGGAGATGATGAAGAAACATAGACTTTTTGCTTCACAAGGAGGTCCAATTATCATGGCTCAGGTTTGCTTTCTTAATTCCAAGCTTCGTTTTCGTTGCTTTTCCTTAATTATTATGCTAATGGCTTGGCATTTTGTGTTTGCTGTAAAAATTCCAAAAGATTGAAAATGAATACGGAAATGTGGAGTGGGCTTATAAAGATGACGGATGGAAATATGTGGAGTGGTGTGCAAATCTTGCTAAAGGCTACAAGCTTGACGTTCCATGGATTATGTGTCAGCAGGATAATGCACCAGAAGGCATTGTATGCTTCATTCAACCATTGGCTTTTCTCTTCATAATTTCTTTGTATTTATTCCTTCTCATTTGCTCTCTCGATCTAAATCAACCACTATTTCTTCAACTTACAGCTCAGTGCCTGTAATGGTTATTACTGCGATTGGTGGCACAGTCCCAAAAACGATACTCCCAAGATGTGGACTGAGAATTGGAGTGGCTGGTTTGTTATACGTGTTTCTTTTGTGCTAGTTCACCGAGTGATTCGGATCATGATTCATTTTGTTGCAAAAATGCCCATGTAGGTACAAGAACTGGGGCTCTCAGGACCCACATAGAACTGCTGAGGACCTTGCTTTCTCTGTTGCGAGATTCTTCCAGAGAAGAGGCACCGTCCAAAATTATTATATGGTTTGATTCTCCAATCATTTCAATAATAAAGTGTTCATATAGATTTACATAAGATACTAACATTGTCTTTCGCTCTTTGCATTAGTACCACGGTGGCACTAACTTTGATACCTCAGCTGGCGGTCCATACATCACCACCTCTTACGATTATGATGCACCACTTGATGAATATGGTAAAGATGTTCAGTTAAATTGTCAATCGTTGTAATTATATAATTTGACCTAATTTGTAATTTTTTTTCCTGTCTCTTTATCTCCAACTTAGGAAATTTAAATCAACCTAAGTGGGGTCATTTGAGAGATCTGCATTTGTTGTTATACTCGATGGAGGCAAATCTCGTATATGGCGAGAGAGAGTCTCTTGATCAAGGCGGCGGTAGATATGTAAGTATCACTAGTCACTTATTTTGAAGTTATCAAGCAATGCTATTTGTAGTTCTTATGCAGAACTTGACTGACTTGTCCTATTTTTCAACTTGTCCTATTTTTCAACTTGCAGATTACAATATTCTCTCACGAAGGAAAGAGGAGTTGCTTTTTGTCAAATCCAGATCAAAAAGATGCCCATGTCTTCGATTTTGAAGGTAATCAATATAACGTTCCTGCCTGGTCTGTAACCATCCTCCCTGACTGCTACACCGAGGTCTACAACACTGCTAAGGTATATAAATTAGGCTTATAAGCTGTTCCGACCCAATTCTGGTATTTACTAGTGTTTTCTAAGCTGCCATGATCTTGGATAGGTAAATTCCCAAACATCTGTAATGGTCAAGAAACCAAATGCAGCGGATGATTTTGAAGAGCCTTATAAATTGAAGTGGTCTTGGAGGACCGAGAAGTTTATTCAGCTTAACAAACTGTCGGCTATTAAGGGTCCCTTAATGACCTCAAATTGTCTTTTGGATCAAAAAAGAGCCACAAATGGTACAAGCGATTATCTGTGGCTTATGACCAAGTATGCACTTGTACTTTTGCATCACTTAGCTTTGCTTATCATTATGAATCTTTATCTATAAGATAGGCTCATATTCTCATTTTCATATCCACAGGTTTGAATACAATAAAGATGCTCCTGATTGGAAATCTCTCGATCATTTTGTTCTACAAGTCCATACCCATGGACATGTGGTTCATGGATTCGTCAACGGAGAACACTTTGGTAAAATTGATGGGCACTTTTTCTAGTTGAACCAAAAATTTCAACGAAAATACTTAGTTTCTAATGTGTAAACTAATTGAATTTGTTAGGAACGCAATGGGCACTTAATGGTAAATTCGAGTTCACTTTCGAGAAAGTGATTAACTTGGTGAATGGAACCAATTATATCAGCTTGATCAGCACAACAGTTGGACTTCAAGTAAAATTTTTACCTCTCTATATTTAATTATAAATTACACCGGATCATATTTTCATGTAATAATTTTACTGTTTTATGCTTTCCACAGAACTATGGCCAATTTTATGATGAAGCCAAATATGGAATCCGTGGTCCTGTTAAGTTAATCCGAAGGCCAAAAGAAGGACTTGAAGGAGAAGTTGAACATGATCTTTCTGTTAATGAATGGGTTTATAAGACCGGCCTTGACGGAGTAGATATCGGAACGCACAAACTTGGTTCTAACCTAGAATGGACTGAAGATAGTCGTCCTGCTAATAAGCCCTTTATTTGGTATAAGGTAATTTGTTGAAATCTCAGTACTTGTAGGTGCTGGTGTTGGTATCGAACTAATCGTTTTGCTATGTTGCAGACTACATTTAAAGCTCCAACGGGTGAGGATCCTGTTGTGGTGGACTTGCTTGGATTGGGTAAGGGAATGGCTTTTGTCAACGGCCATAGCATTGGAAGGTATTGGCCAAGCTATATGACAAGTGAAGATGGATGTATTGGCGAATGCGATTACAGAGGAAAATACAGTCCTTCTAAATGTAGAACGAACTGCGGCAAATCTTCTCAAAGATGGTAAGTACTAAGAATGCGTCTTTTCGTTTGTTGACACAGAAATTGGTTGCTTACTCACATGTGCTACTTCGCAGGTACCATATTCCGCGATCTTTCCTTAAAGCAGATGACAATGAACTCGTTTTATTCGAAGAATTTGGAGGCACACCAGATCTTGTGAGTGTTGAAACTGTTACAGTTGGAACAGTCTGTGCTAATGCATACGAACGCAACACTTTGGAGCTATCATGCCAAGGAGGGAAAGTTTTCAAAGACATAAAATTCGCCAGTTTTGGTCTGCCAAGAGGAATCTGTGGAGATTTCCATTTAGATAGAAAATGCCATGCAAAGAGTAGTTTAGAAATTGTGCAGAGTGCATGTATTGGGAATGAAAAATGTAGTTTGAAGGTGGCAGAAGCAACTTTTGGCCCCATGCGCTGCAACGCGGATCAATACCGGTTAGCTGTTGAAGCCATTTGTGGTGATATATGACCGGTGCACTTGAAAAAAGAAACGTTTTAGACTCTCAAGGCTAGTGTTGCTAGATTAGTGTTTAGATCATTGTACGATCTCTCTAATAAATGTTTTTTCAATATTAGGTTAGGCTTGTTCTCAATGCAATACCTAGTCAATAAAATTCTTATTTTTTTAATCAATATTCTGGATAATTTGGTACTGAGTGACATAACTTTCCTCTTACAAATTTTCAGCTCATCAGATTTTCTAAGCAAAATTGGTTCTCTCTGTATATACGTACTCCAAAATGCGTATAATTCATTCTCACTCTAAAAAAGAGGCAAGACACAAGGTACCAAGGATAAGGTTACTAAGCCATTTTGCAGGAGCAAAACTCTCTCCCATTAGCTGTGATGAAATGTTATCCTTAGAAGTGTTTTCAGTTTAGATATGAAAATGAAGTCAATTCTATAATGGTGTTCTAGTTATGATAATACAATATTGAGATATTCAATTTATAAAATAAAACAATATTGAAAATATACAAATTTCTTTTATTGATAATTATACTTGCTCCTTGTAACTTATTGCTTCAAAATCCTATCCTTCGCTGTCCCTTACAAAAAATATTGCTACTAATGTGATTAATATATTATTATCACAATATTTATAAAATCAAACAATATTGAAAAAATGAAATTTCGTTCTTACAAAAAATATTGCTACTGATGTGTTTAATATATTATTATCACAAAGAAAATTATCAATTCAACAATAGAATTGCATTAGTGATAAAAGAAATTTGCATCAACGACCATATTGTTTAATAGATTTCGTTACAAGTATGAATGTAATATGTTACAATAATGTTGTCACTAAATAAAGATTATAATTTGCAATAAATTTATCACTAATGTGTTCATGTTTGCTACAAATAATATTATTAAATTTAACAATTTAATTACTTGATCGATAAATTTTTTGCAATGGTGACCATAAAATAAAAGTTGTCACAAATGATATGAATTTTTACTGCCAAGATATTGTCACATAAGCAAATAAGATTTATTAGTACATATAAAATATATAAAAATCATCAAAATGTACAAAATTCTAATTTCCAATATATAAAATTGAAAATTTTAATATCCAAGATAATTATATTTATTACAATTATTCCAAACTATTACGTACTAATTTAAGCAAAAACTCTCAAAGGTAAATCTTCCTAATTATTCTTCCATATGAAATTCACTATTGATTTGTTTCCTACAAAATAAATAAAAACAAAATTAATTAATTAGTTTATAAAAATTTCAAAAAAAATTTAATTCGACTATGACTTTCTTACCATTATTTCTTCTACATTTTGATGAGAAAAAGTTCCATTTGACTTTAGTTATGCCTTTCAAACTTTAGCAGCATCAGCCACTCATCCAATCCAAATATTTATCTTTCTAAAAAGAAAAGATAAAAAAATTACTAATTAATTAGTTTCATGTAATCCAGTTAATTGGCACCAGATCTTGTTACAAAAATTGCTGATATCCAATCAAGAGCAGTCACTTTACGTTTTACCCTTCCTGCAAAAAGCATTCAATTAGTGGGATAATCACAGACTTGCTTGTTATTGTAATATTATCCTACTCATCCAAAGGAATAAAAAGCTTGCCACTGCAGCTAGTACGCAAGTGGGCATTCACATCTAGCTTGTACGGTTGAATGAGATGTGCTGCCTAGAGGTGTTGGTCCAGACATCCAGCTTTAGGTTGGTCCCAACAGCCATTGTAATTGTGATGAGGAAGTTGGATAATTTGTATCTCTTGAAAACGCCAAAACGAGTTGCAACTTGCATGCAATTAATCACACATTGTAATTGCATGTGATGAATTTTTATCTCTTGAAAACGCCAAAACGAGTTGCAACTTCTTGCATGCAATTAATCACACAAGTGTGATAAAAGTTGTAAATGTGAGTGAGTTGATAAGAGGGGACTTTTTAGGTCATCAGATGTCATAATCATCTTACTTAGAGTCTAGATCTTCTGTCCAATATTATGGTGTCTTATTGTGTCTAATAAATCTTAGCCATTTATTTATGTGAGGTTCGCATGGGATACGCGTGGGTCTCGCAAAATAAATGATTGAGATTCTATAAGACAGAATAAGACAAGGTAAAACTAGACAAAAAAGGAGGAAGCGTTATTAGTTAAGCACATCTTTTTATGTTTGTAATGACAATTCCTGTTATTGATCGTTATAAACTCGCCATCGAGTAAAAAAACTCTTGAACACACATTAAACACTTCATAAATTATGAAAAGTTTGAAATTTTCACAAAAAATGGTCTTCACAGACCCAAAAGACAAAACAGTTCTTACGAGAAAAACAAATGAATGGTTTCACTGTCTAAACAAAGTCTCAAAAAATGAAAAATAAAGGCATTTGAGTACATAATGAATTGGAAAATTCAGAAGAAGACAATCAAATCTTTAAAACATTAATGCAAAAGATGCAACCAAAAAATTTCTCAGTACAATATGAGCACAGACGATAAACGGAGGAAGTGAGAAAGGGATAAAGGAAGAGAGTACCCATGGGATTAGAGTATAGCAAATCTACGCAGCCAATGACTAGGTTTTGCACGTAGTGAAGAAGAGACACCCTAAGGGCATGTTTGGTTCACAGGAATTGAAATTCTATTCCTGGTATGTATATTTTTAAAGTTTAAATAATCCTTTGTTTAGTTAGACAAAAATACAAGAATACATAATATTCCTAAGATTAGGTATTCCTCAATTTTTAGGAATAGCTAAAGGTCATCAAAAGGTATCTTTAGCTATTCTAATAATAGAGTTATTTGTTGAAGACTTTTTTATCCTTCTTAATAATAATAATAAGAAGAATAAAATTAATAATAATAATAATAATAAATTAATAATAATAGTAATAATAATAATAATAAGAATAATAATAATAGTAGTAGTAGTAGTAGTAATAATAATATTAATATTAAGAAGAAGAAGAAGAAAAGTAATAATAATAAGGAATTTAATAATAATAATAATAATAATAATAATAATATAAATAAATACAATTAATTAATAATAATAAAATTAATAATATTAAGAATAATAGTAAGTAGAAAATTAATAATAACAATAATTAATAAGAATAAAAAAAATAAGAATAATAAAATTAATAATAAGAAGAAGAAAATCAATAATAATAAGGAATTTAATAATTAACAATAAATAAAATTAATATTAATAAGAATAATAGTAAGTAGAAAATTAATAATAATAATAATAATAATAATAATAATAATAA
>JANKOE010000004.1:53517336-53527921 GCA_026284465.1 Erythroxylum citrifolium
AATTTTGGTTTTCCACTACCGATTTTCACTTTTCAGTACTTCAACCGATAATTTCGACGCAAATCATGTGAGGCCTAACACATAACATGCACAATAATTCGCAAAACAAGAATCAATAGCTACGAATCAATTTTATTGAAATAAATCCGGAATCAAATCATATAGAAAATCGAAAACTACTACCAATCTTTGAAACCTAACAGAAAATCTACTCAGTCATGTTCATGTTCAACAGAATAAATAATAAAACAAGAAAAATAAACATTAATGAAGTAAGGAACGAAGGACCAGATTAATCTTGGAAATAAACAACAAAAAACCAGTCTGGAAAATATTCTCCCAGCTTCAGCGTCAGGTCCTGTCGAGCGTCCAAGCTGTCAACCTGCTGTGTGCGTCGAAGTCCCAGCGTCTGAGTCCTGGAGAGTAGCGTCAGTCTCTGCCTTTGTAAAACCTGCCTAGCGTTAATTCTTGGAACTGCCGCTGCTGTAATAATAAAACCTAAGACTCTCCGCTGTCGTCAACAACAGAGACCCTCTAATGTATCTACTCTCAAATATGCCGCCGCTACTGTCTAATCAAAAGAAACTAATTGAAAAAAATCTCTGCTGCTTGTCGTGCACACTAATAATAAAAACTTCTCTGTTTCTAGTCTAATGATCGAAGAAACTAATTAAAAACCTCTCTAATGTATAAACTCTCTCTGGCCGCTCGTCAACAATCAGATACCCTACAGCGTGCGTTACTGGTCCTTTTTATACGTGAGACATTAAAACCTAGTTGTTTCCTAGCTGCCACGTGTCTTCAATTGCCGCATATGTCTTCAATTATAATATAGTAAAAGCTAGTCCCTTTTGAAGCTAATCCTCCCAAATTGCCGCTGGTCTTATGCCTTCAAACCCACTTGTCACATGTCTTCATGTGTTGCTGTGTGTGTCTTCCAAATTAACTCCTTGGTGTGCGTGTCTTTTTTTTCTTCAATTTCCAAAAGCTAAATGCTGAAAACGTTTGTATCTCTTCCACTGTCGTTTTAGTTGTTCTTTCTTCTTTGAATAATTCCTTGTGTTGCCGCATGTGTTGCTTTGCGATTAAACAAGAACTCTCTGTTGTGGCTAGTCACGTGTCCTCTTTGTTCCTTTATTCACCTGCAGTCAACTTTGTAGGTTTAATTTAAAGACAAATTTTATGTTTTTTTTATAAAGAAAAATCAGAAAATAAAATAAATTACAAACTTAATGAAAATAAATAAATTAACCTAAAAATGCTACTAAAATGAATGAATAAATATGCAAAATAAATATAAACATGACCTAAATATCTATATAAATTGGACTAAACAAATTTCGTACCGATCTGGCCAAAAGATACTGTACCGATCGAAAAATGGTACAAAACCAGATCGATACCGGCCGGAACCAAAAATTCCAGCCGATACCGGAAGTTTTGGAAATTTCAAGGACTAACTTGCAATTTTCGAAACTTTCTTCCTACCTCAGCCATCACTCCTTCGATCCTTTCTCCGCAGCACGTTGTCATCGACCGTCCTAGCCACACTGCATCGTCCGTCGCACATCAGCCGCACCACCAAGAAGCGACCCGACGTCAACCCGAAGACCTAATTGTTTGGGTGTATGTTTTTTTATTTTTTTCATTTTTCATGGCATTTTGAATCTTTGATTGTGTTAATTGTTTGATGATGGTGGGTTGGATGGTGGATTTGGGTAAAAAATTTGTGTTGTGTTTGTGAACATCCAGTGTTGGATTGGATGGTGGATTTGGGTAAAAAAATTTGTGTGGATGTTGGATTTCAGCTAGGAATGGATATTGAAGTTGAATCATGAATGGGTTTTGTGAAAGTTGAACTGAAATTGGATTTGGACTTTGGAAGTGGATTGGAAATTTGAAATGCCGAATGGACTATTTTGTAATAAACTATTTTGTAAATTTTAAAAATTTTAGGAACTATTTTATAAATTTAAAAAATTACCCAAAACGGTACCCAATACTGACCGATACCGGTACAGTTCCGTTCTAAAACTCAATCCGATACAGAGCCCGATACGGTATTCATAACTTTGGGCACATATGTTCCAAAAAATTAATAACCGAATCATTCGGGTTGCTAAGAAGTTGTTTCGTTATATTTCTATTTTTGTAATTTTTTATTATTAATTTTTGTTTTTTCAAATAAAAAGTTTGGTTGTTAATGTCAACGTAATTATATTTTTTACACTAATAACAATTATATATTATATAAACTTAAAAAATTATTTTAATTAAATAAATTTATTTAATCTTTTATATAATATTTATTTATTAATTAAATAAAAATTTTAAAAATTAACTTTTTATCTAAAAATTACTATATTATTTGAAATTGATATATTTGATGATATTTTAAATTTAATTATATGTACTAATAATATATTATTATATTATTATTAATTAATAATTGAATATATTATTTTATTAATAATTCATATTAATAATTTAATTAAATTAATTAAATACATAATATTAAATTAAATTATTTATAGTTCTTACTAATAATTAATATATTAAATATTTTAATAATATATATTTAGTTAACAGTAAATTATATTATAAAGCATAAAATAAATATCACTTTTTATAATTTTATAATTTTTAAAAACCGAAAGAAACAAACCCAAAACCGAAATAAAAAAAGTTTTCAATAAGTTTTTTCAACAAGAGCATGTATCTTATTCAATTGATTCACAGGTATCCTTTCAAAACGTAAAAGCGCAAGCGGTTTTTGCTTTTGTGTATATAGATAACTATATAGGATATTGACCACAACCAAGAACTCAAAGCATTCAGACATGCGAGTATATAAAACATAATTGAAAGACGTGATGGTTCTAATTGTGATCCGAGTGGTCTCAAGAAATAAGTGCTATTCCTTGTTCAAGTAGATCGCCAGCCAGGACCTGGTTAGCAGCTTCAGAGGGATGAAATCCGTCCCAGAACACATACTGTGTAGCATTGGAGCATGTTCCTACCGACCTGGCATTGCACAGCAGTGAGGTCTCCAATGTCCCTGTTCCACAGCAAGCCTTTCGTGACTCAAAGAAACCTGTCAAGAAAACTGCATTTAGTGTATTATACAATGTTATCATCAAGGCTAGTATGATGTTTTGTGCACTTGGTAAACAATTTAACTTCATGGCATGGGTGATAAGTACTTACAGTAGAGCAAGCGACGAGAGATTTTGTAAATATTTCTAGTTTCGTATGTTGAAAGGAAAATTAAAATGCCTTGGCCGTTGAACTCAAGTTCTATGCTCAGGAATAAATGTGATCATATTGTGTCTTATGCTTAAGATATCGACTGCTAAATTTTTCTGTAGATTGTGAACATTACCACTGTCACTTGGCTTTAAGATCATGTCCAAAAGGGGTTTGTAGATATCGAAGACCACAAGCTTTAGATCAGGGAGCTTATCCACTAGACTTTGAGAAGTGCTGTTTAATTTGTTATTGAAGGAGATGGCATTGTTGTTTAACCTCTCAACACACTGGTTGCTTCCCATACCGAAGAGTGTGATGGCTGCAGGCAAACAACCTGTTGGTGGCAGGGTTGTCACTCCTATCCTTCTTGCTCCCAGTGCATATAATTTCTGTGTCAATATCATTCTTGTCAGTATAACTACACTCCTGAACAAATTAGAACAGAGGGTTTTTTAGTTGATGTTTATTTGAGAAGCGCATCCTTCAGTTAAAAAGTTTTTATATTGGTCCCATTTCTCATTTCTTTGCAAGGAATTTACTTGGGCTTTGATTCAAACTAACGATACAAACATTATAGTGTTTTGACAGTTTGATGAGCATACATTCATTCAATCGTATCGACCTTTTATGCTCTTTCCATAGTAACTTCCATCAAGATAGTAAAATTTTCAAGAGAACTCCATTCAAAAGTGAGACTGCATAACATACCTGAATGAAAGTAGAGTAAGATCTCATGAGAATGTCGGAGAATTGATCAGGTGAGTAGATTCTGTTGAGAAGAAGGTTGATGTAATAGTTCTGAATAAAATCGCTACTACCTGCACTCAAGAGATGGATACCACCTGAGAATATCTCATTGGCTTTGGCTTGTCCTACCATGTTTACAACTTTTGCTTGGTAGTCCCTGTAGTAGTTCAATTGCTGGGTTAGAGAAACAGAACCCTGCAAAGTTAACAAGAGAATGTTGGGACTTTTGTTGGTGTTGATATGAGAGGAAGAGAGAGAGCTCTTAATTGAGTTTTTACATATAACCGGGCGGTCCCATCATAAAGGCCAGAACCAGCTGAAGCAAAATTAACTCCAGTCAGGATCTTGCTTCCTCTGGCATCTTGGCTAAGATATGCAGGCGGGTATGAGTTGAAACCAAGGTACTCAGCTGTGCATGAACCAACAAAATAACAGAAAACTCCATCAGACTTAAATGAGAAGAAGAATGAAGGGCTTTGTTCCTGGGGAACTGTTCAATTACCAGTGAAGTCTGTGGCCAGCTTTCCATTGCAGAATCTCCCAGTTGGGACGTGAGTAACAAAGTCTCTTCCATAAGGAGGAAAGTTGGCCTTGATGATTGTGATGAGTTTGTTGTTGTTACCGACATCAACAACAGAGTCCCCAAAGATGATGAGGGAAGGCACAAGGGGATCACCATGAGCCACAGAGAAAACTAAAACTAGGAGCAGAAAGGAAGTAGATGTGATACCAGTTGCAAACTTCATTTTTTTTAAGCTTATGTTATCACGAAAGAGGGAAGTAGATATTGGTGGTGGTGGAGGTATTGGTTTGAGCACTTACAAGAAAGTTGATGGATGGGAACTGAGGCAGGTGGGGAAGAATTTAAGGGGGGAAATTTGCAGTGAATGTGGTGAAAGGGGCGTAATTATCCACATCATAGTTTCAATAAAGGTGCTTATTTTGTGGGAAGAGAGCATGCTTAACACAGCTCCTGAGGTCCTACTGTTTGTCCTCTATGTGAAACTGTACTTATTAGGCTAACCAAAAGCGTCAAGCAATTGTTGGCTATATTTGGAGATAAAAAAGAATTTAGCAGAAGTTTTTAGACAGACATAGAAGTAGTGAAGGGAAAGGGTATGCCTTTTTCATCATCTCTTATCACATTTTGCATGGTTTCTGGCCATTTGTTCTGGATGAACAAAACGATTGAAAAGTGAAAAAGGCCTCTAAGGTTTGAGCTCTTCATGTCTTCTAGCAACAAGTGTGGCCATATGATTATTCGCTTTACCTGTACCACATTCCATTGTTAAAATGGAATCCAGTGGTGCTTTGCATGTGTTGCATTGCTTGGCCGCCTCTTATAACTCTATCCATCAAACAAGTTACAAAGAAAGAGTAGCTAAGATAGACTTGGCTCTTAACCAAGTGCACGAGAAGCGAAGAACCATCCAATGACCGATTGTTCACAACTGTTAACAAAGATTTTTCTTAAAAAAATATTACTAAATCGATTCAATCTCTTCCTACAGTCAATTAAAATTTGATAAAAACTCATTTCCATGTAGTCTAGACAACTTATTTATGGTAGAGAATAATTTGAAATGGGTTCCACACACGTTTTGGGATCCAACACAAGTTTAGAATAGCAGGACCTTAATTTAAAGCACATAATCTCCTAAATCATATTGTTTATAGTCATACAGCTTCTGATTAGAAGTAGAAAATACATTACTTTCCTTGGGATCCAATATGTTACAAAACTGATGGTGTGGTAGGCAACAACCATTTGATGGAAGACGGCATAAGTTCCACTCTCTTAGGATAGCGATAACTAATAGATTGCACGAACTCCCTGTTCCCTATTGAGCTAGGACGTCTTCGCTTTTCCCTCCATACACTTTTAACAAGTCTTCAGGTTTTAGTAGAAACCCAAGGAAACTTTTAGTTGTGCATCAGAAGTTGAAATTGAGGATCATCGGTTACAACAACATAGTCATATCCAAGGCTGTTGGCACGATTTTTGAACGTGTCCATGTCAGTCGGTGCCACTTGGATTCCAACCAAAACATTTGCACCAGTTTCACCCTATTCATGAAGCCCATGAACAATGTATCATCAGTATCCAACTTAATAGTATAATAAAATCTATCAAATATAGGGTATTGATAACCTGCCTGCCCACGGTAGTGGAACAAGCTGATGTTCCATTTAGGACTAAAAGCGTCCAAGAATTTCATCAAAGCTCCAGGCCTTTCTGGGAAAGTAAAACGACAAAGAATTTCATTTGGGACATTCAATCTACCGCCCATCTGCAAGAGATCCAGTGAATAGTAAGGTTGATGTTGAATCATACCTTTAAGTAAAGTCAAATTGAGGGAAACATAACATGCATTTGAGAGAGAAGAAACGGTATCAATTGTAAATGTGGCACAAATATTAACATAATATGCACGAGGATTCCGGGGCTGTTGCTTCAACCAAGCATGCAAAGACGCATAAGTAGCTGAGGATAAAAAAGATGACCCCTTTTAGTTGGGACACTTTTCTCAATTGTATCTCAGGAAAGAATGACGGAGGGTAGGTGCTAAAAGATACAAACGTATTGTCCTACATCAGGTAAGCAACAGCTTTCGGCTAAAATGTGCAACTCTTTATAACGTTCAAAGAAACAGAAACAGAAATGAAAATAACGAATCACTGTAACCAAGAAATGCATCCAGTGAAAAAATAGCTGTTAGGAAATTGGTTAAAACAACAATCTTATCTTTTATAATTCAGCAAGTATTTGAAAATGCTTGATGCACATCAAGAAGGACCAAAATACTTACCAAATAACGCAGGTGATCTTTGACCAACTCACTTTCTGTGAGATTGAAAGTTCGTAGTTGGGAAGATTCCAAACGTTGCTGCATTGCGTTAAGTTCAGAAATGGTGTGAAGGCCAACACTGCAAATAACATTAGAAAACAAAATGAAGTGTTTTTACTTTGTACAATTTTTATTAGATTGGAGGCTGAATCAAAATAGCTTAAAAGAAAACAACTTTGAAATCAATGGTAAACAACAAATCATATTATGAAATGCTCAATATTAAAATTATTGGCTAAAGTATCACGATCAATATTAAATTATTAGCTAAATGATCATGCAGTACCTATACAGTACCACAGCCTCTTTTTCTGAATTACATCTGTATTTGAACTCGGTGATATTCACACGCCCCACCTGCCATCAAAACAAACATGTTGAGCACATACAACAAGATTATAACTTCTCATCTGGAAAAGTGAATTCAGGTGTAGCAGCATACGAGCTCGCAAAACTGTTTGAAGCTACCCGGCTCTTCCGGCAGAACAGTGGCAAGGACAGCCTCTTGTTTCCTACCAACATTGGCAAGTTCAGTAACAACTCTCAACTTATCGAAGTTCATATTTGCCCCACTAGTTATTGCCACGACACTCTGTCCCTCAAGACCATAATACTTGCAGTATGCTTCAGCACCAGCAAGGGCCAAAGCACCTGCTGGCTCTAAGATGCTTCTCTTCTCCTCAAACATGTCCTGCAATGGAAAAATAGGCTTTCTCAATCATTTGGCTGCTAAGTACTGAATTAAAGGGCACACCATTAGTTCTTTGAGGAAATATCATTCCATCTAAATTTATATTTCAGTATACAAGTAGTGAAGGAAAGAGAAAACAAACCAGACTAGGATAACCAAATAAGTAATGCACTCAGTTTCCCTCTTCCCTCTACATCCTCTCTCTGCTACAAATCTCTCAATTTAAAGGTAGTTACTATGCTTCATTGTAATTCAAGTACAACTTCCAAACACAAAACTATCATGATGATGGAGATATGATATAATGTGTGAACTTAATTAGAATTCTTTTCCTTTATTATTTGAAAAGTCTGGATTTTTAACGATAACAAAACATGTTATCTTTAGGCACAAGAATCTATAAGTAAATATTTTCACACAACTCAGAAAATGGTAAACATAAAAGAGAAAAAAGATTACCTTTATTGATGCACAAATAGCATCACGACTAACGAGAACTACCCCATCTATCAATTCCTTGCATAAACGGAATGTTTCCTCTCCTACCTCTTTAACAGCCACACCATCAGCAAAACCGCCAACTTGATCCAATATCACCCTTTCACCATGGTATAGTGACAAGGCCATCGCATTTGCATCTGAGGGTTCTACCCCAATAATCTTTACCTGCAGTATTGCAATATCATCAATACTTCAATATAGAAAAGGAAGAAAACAAAAGCACTGTTTAGTCAATAATAATACAGTAGGATGATGAAAAAAGATGGGTTCCAAAACCCCAGGAAAACATGATAATTTATATGAAAACCAAAGGGTAGAAAATATAGACAAATGCTAGTATGCTTATTTCGTCTTGGGTAACAAATGACAAACCTCAGGATTAACCCTCTTCACATAAGCAGCAATACCAGCTATTAGTCCACCACCGCCAACAGGCACAAAGATTGCATGGAATGGGCCTTTCATTTGACGCACAATTTCCATTCCAACAGTTCCTTGTCCAATGATGACATCTTCGTGATCAAAAGGAGGTACAAATGTTCGACCCTCCTCTGCTGCCCTCTTTTTTGCACATGCCTGTGCCTCATCATAAGAATCCCCCACCAGAACAACTTTTGCACCCAACTTCTCCACAGATTTCCACTGTGTGGGAGGAAATCCAAGATTCAGAAAAGAAGTTACAATGGGTGTTCAATAGGAAAATCAAAATATACCTTGATTTCGGGAGTAGTAATAGGCATAACAATTACAGCATTGCAACCAAGTCTCTGAGCGGCCAAAGCAACACCTTGAGCATGGTTTCCAGCAGATGAGCAGATAACCCCTCTTTCCAGCTGCTCCTTTGCCAGTTTTGCCATCATATTATAAGCTCCACGTAGCTTAAACGAGAAAACCTCCAAACCAAATTTTTTGGTATGTAAGCAGACTACAAACCATATTTTGAAAACTACTAAGATTAACTTAATTCAGAAAAGATCGTTTCTACTAAACTACCCAAAGCATAATTGCAGAAAATGTATAATGCGTTCACAACCAAAGTGGCAAAAGCTCAGCAAGTTTAGAAATAAGTGGAAGTATTCTACTACAAACTACCAACAGACGGTTTTGAATAAACTTATAATTTTCAATCAGAAAACCAAATACGTGAAGTAACATGAAAAACTACTATAAAGCAGAAGAAAGTTATCAATTCGATTAACTAAAATCGTTACTGATATGCATCAATCCGAAATACTAGTACCGCTCTTCAATCCCAGTGGTTAATGATGTACGTCACTCAAATACAGAAAAGCACAGAATCTGACAGAAATTTTCTTGTTCCAAACTTCTTTCACACTGCAAAGGTTCGCTCTTTAACTATCAGAAAGTCCAAGAGCTCAACACGTTGGGATGATTTACTTAAGACATAGTAAAACCAAAAGAGACAACAAAACTAACCAAGATTAAGTCTTCTAATTGTTGGACCACATCATGGCCAACACGGAAAACAAACCAAGTAATAATGATGATGATAAAAAGGAATTAATGCTTACTGGCTGCAAATCTTCTCTCTTGAGCCAAATCTTAACCCCCAATCTCTCCGACAACTTTGGCGCCAATTGTAACGGAGATTCAATAGCAACATCGTAAACGTTTGACGACAAAATATTAGTCAAGTACCCCATTGCGTTAATAACACCGTCACCGCCATCCTGACCCGAACGATCCGGCACTGCCCCGAGGTAACCAGGCGGATACTGCAGAGAATCCGCCGACACCCTCCTCCTTGTCGGAGAAGGACTTGAAGCGGGTAACTGACTCTGGAAGGACAACGAAGAGATCTCCGCCGTTGGTTTCGATAAGGTGGCAACGACACTATGGAAGGGATTTTTGGCTCTGCGACGGCGCGTCGCGCCGTTATTGCATTTGTCGTCGTGTCCAGTGAGAGTGGTCGGTGGGGTCAGTTTAGAGCGCCCTGCAAGGCGAAGGAAAGGTGTCTGTGGCGGCGTTACACAGAGGGCCTCCATAATTCGTTTCCCCGGAGAGACCAAAATGCAGGATTCAGCTTTGGCAACTAATGTGGAAACTGGAGGGCGAGGTAACTTTATAGTGTCGTGCTGAGTTTATTATCATCTGTGACTTGGGACTATTTTACGTTTGGTGGATCCGCGATTCATCGTGTTACGCGGACGGATTCAATTGATGGCTGCGAGCTCTGGTACTGTGAGATTGCGAGAGCATCCGCGGCGTGTGAGCGAAAATCAACGTGTTAAATAATAAAAATAATGTTTTACTCAGAATCCGACAAACAGTCGTAAACAAAATAATTATGAACAAAATGTTCACCCTTCTTGCTAACAGTGGAACTGAATTTAATGTCGTTTTTATAATATATACTTCTGATTCGTCGTTTTAGATATATATTAATTATTCAAAATAAGTGTCATTCTTTTATAATTTTACATTCAAAGTTAACCTTTAATCTCTCTCTCGTCCTTGTCTCGTAAGCTCTGCTTTTTTTTTTTTGATACAATGGACAAGAAATTCAAAGCTTAGCTAGCACCGCGGT
>JANKOE010000004.1:53551722-53567279 GCA_026284465.1 Erythroxylum citrifolium
ATATCCGCTTACCGCTACTACATTAATTTGTTTTAACGGAAGTGATTTCTTTTATATTTGGTTGCAGGCGACATCATCACCACCTGTAAAATATTCCAAACTCGATTGTTCCCTTTAAGTATCTTATCACCTTTTTACTGCCTGTAAATGCAATTTAGTAGGATTCTCCATGTACCTACTAATAAGACTTACTACAAACATCATATCCGGTCGAGTAGCTATGAGATACATAAGGCTACCTACAATCTATTTATAGTAAGTCTTGTATAGTTTAATGCCACTTTCATCTTTCACAAGCTTCGAACCACGGACTATTGGATTATCAATAGAATTACTTTCTTTTATTCCAAATTTGTTTAGCACCACCATTGCATACTTCTTCTGACCTATAAAGACACCAGTTGATCTTTTGCACAACTTCAAGACTAAGGAAATATCTCATCTTACCAAGATCCATCATGGCAAACTCATGCTTCATGGAATGTTTAAACTCTCTAATCAACAATTCATCATCTATAGTAAAAATGAGATCATCAATGTATAAAATTACAATTAATACTTTATTGTCCTACCTTGTCTTAATGGACAAAGTATGCTCGTAGTCACATTTTTGAAAACCTTCTTTGTTGAAGTAGCTCTCTATACAGTTGTACCAAGCACAGGGGGCATGCTTTAGCCCATAAAGTGCTTTTTTAGATTGTAAACTTTTTGTTCTTGTCCCTTTTTCACATAACTACCAGGTTACTCCATATAAACTGTTTCATTTGACTCTCCATGTAAAAAGCAGACTTCACATCTAATTGATAAAATATCCAACCTCGTTGAGCTACAAATGCTACCACCAAACAAATTGTGTCCATGCGTACTACATGTGCAAAGACTTTTGAGTAGTCTATCCCATGTTGTTGAGCAAACCTCTTCACTACGAGCCGAGTTTTGTAAGTTTCCATTTCTCCATTTTCATTGAATTTAGTCTTATACACCCACTTCACTACGAGCCGAGTTTTGTAAGTTTCCATTTCTCCATTTTCATTGAATTTAGTCTTATACACCCACTTCACTCCTACCTTCTTACCTCCTTTTAGTAGTTCTGTCAATTCCTATGTGTCATTGGCTTTTATTGCTTCCATCTCAATATCCGTGGCTTTCCTCCATTTCTTAATTTTCATAGCTTCCTCAAAGTGAATAGGATCCGCTGTAACAACAAACATAACCCAAAATGTGTCATTTTCTTCATCAAATAAGCCCCCTCCAGATACATAATCTCTTATCTAGGTTGGCGTTGCGCTATTCCTCCCTTGATGAGAACTAGGTGAGCTATCACTATTTTCTTTTTCTTTCACCTCAACATTACCATCACTTCTTTATCCATCACAAATTCTTCTCCTTCCTTCGCATGACCCATTCCAAACTACAAATAGTGGCATCTTCATATTTCTTATCCCACTCCCAACTTTTTCCTCGAAAACAACCACCCTACTAATGATGATTCTTTGTGAAATTGGATCATATAGTCTATAGTCCTTCGAATCCTCACTAACTCCTAACAAGGCACTACTGATATTCTTGTCATCTAGTTTAATTCTCTTACTATCAGTTATATACACATAAGAAACAAGTCCAAAAATTCTGAAGTACTCAATTGAAGGTTTTATTCCACTCCAAACTTCCTTTAGGGTTTTGTTTTTCATTGCTTGTGTTAGGCTTTGATTCAAAACATACGCAGTCTAATTTACTGCTTCTGGACAAAATCTTTTTGGAATATTCTTGTCAGAAAGCATACGATAAACCATGTTCATAATGGTTCTATCTTTTCTTTCTGTGACACAGTGCTGTTGAGGTGTGTAGGCAGTTGTGAGTTGTCTTTATATACCATTTACATCAAAAACAATGTGCAACCCTTATGATGTAAACTCTCCTCCTTAGTCAGTACGAAATCCTCGAATAGGCAAATTTACTTCCTTCTCATCATGAAGTTTAAACCTTTTGAAAAAAAAAAACAAAAGCTTATGATTTTTCTATCAAGTAAACACAAGTTTTTTGACTAAAATCATCAATAAAGGTGAGTAAATACCCTTTCTTGCTGCTAGAGATTGGTTTGATCAGTCCACAAATATCAGCATGCACCAGTTGAAGGATTTGTGAAGCTCTCCAAGTGCTTTTCTTTAGAAAAGGATTTCGTTATTGCCTCCCCACTAAGCAGTCTTTCATATTTGGGAAGGATACTTTAATTGTGGTAAACCAATTACCATCTTCTTTTGTTGGAGTGTATTTAAGCCAGTGAAGCTCATATTTTCATATCTACAATGCCAAAGCTGCTCCTCATCATCAACAATTGTGTTGAAACACTTTAATTATATTGGATAATATGTGGTGTGAAACATGAACATTTGAATTGAAGTAATCTTTGTGTCCAAGATTAAGCCCCTTTAAGGATGTCTGACCTTACACATTCCATACTGAAATAGTAAAGCTAGCCCCTTTTCTTGTAATTGTCCCATGCTCAATAAATTGGTCTTTGGCTTTGGCATATGCCAGACACCAGTGATAATGTGTAAAACTCCTTTTACTTGCAACCTTATGTTTTCTTTGCCCAGCACATCCATACTTATATTGTTGCTTAGTTTCACAATATAGCAATATTGATTATCAAAATCCGAGAAAAGTTCCATCTTTCCACACATATGATTGCTACTTCCCGAGTCAAGAAACCATACATCATCCTTCATATTCACATTCGTGTATGCCATTAACAACATATCTTCTTGTTTTTCTGCGTAGTTGGCTAACTCCTTGCTTAGACATTCCCATTGAAAATGCCCTAGCTTATGATAGTTATAGCACTCTATGGCGCTTTTGTTAAAGCTTGGTCTACCTCTTCCATGTCCTCTTCCTCTAAAACCGCCACGCCCTCGACCTCTTTTTCTTGATTCTCTCCATGAAAAATCTTCTAAGCTTGTTCCTCTGTAACATGTGAACTTATGCGATTTTCATGTAAGAGTAGGCTACTTTGCAACTCATCAATGCTTGATGTAATGGAGTCCTTCGATTCCTCAATAGAACAGGCAATATAATTAAAGTTGGGAGTCAGAGATCACATAATTTTTTCTACCATAGCTGTATCTCCTTTGTCTTCATCGTTAACTTTCATTTTGTTGGAAATTGTGAGGGTCTGAGCAAAGTACTCATTCGTAAACTCACTATCCTTTATATGATGAATTTCGAATTCCTTTCGAAGAGCTTGAAGGTATGCACGTTTGACTCATGTTATACCTTGAAATTTTTTATTCAAGGAATCCCAGATGTTTTTTGAGGTATCCTTGTCGAGGATCGTTTGAAGGGTGCAACAATCTGGTGTTTGAAACATATAGTTTTTGGCTTTCAAATCTTTCAATGTTTGATCATCAATATTCTTCCTTTAGATTTCCATGAGAGTGGCTCCTTCTACTGCTATAGGTAACCTATGTTTGATCAAACCCCAATACTCCTTTGAATACAAGAAGTTTTTCATAATCATGACCTAATAATCATGGTATCCATCAAGCTTTGGAACTGCCGCCTAGACAAAAAAAACTCTCCGTTGACAATAATGACTTGCACACGTAAAAAAATTATTGTTTTGAAATGTAAACAAGCCTCTAACCGGTCTGGATCTGATACCAAATGTTATAGATGATGAATTTTATGAGGTAGCTAAGAAATTGAGAGGAAAAAACTATAATTTTTATTAAAGAACAACCATGGCTATATACCTTACAAGAAAGATGTTGAAAAGATAACAACCCATATAACAACTCTTAAAAATGTGGAAGACTAAATCAACTTAAAATCCTATGCTAATAGGAGTTATTGATTGGGTAACAAACTTTATTGACTAAGTAATACAAATAACAAACCTAACATGGAATCTACTGCCTACTCATATCTAAGCTATTCGTATCTTGATTTCTATTTTTTGTCTAATCTATATTTGTGAATGCTTTTTGAAAATTATGATAGTTGTTGTCCGCCATCGATCTACGTGTGAGTTTGCGAGAGTACAGAAAATTAAATTAGTGGCATGGCAGCTGGTATTTGTTCTTTGATTATCTTAACAGATATTGCTTTACATTTGGTGGCTTTCTACACGAAAGTAGGAAAAAAATATAATACCATTATGCAAACAAGAAAATCGGTTATAGCATTAGAGCTTTCAACACCGAGAAAATGACTAGAAATTCCTTCCCGATGCACACCATACACAAGGAATCCACCGGTCCAGTAAGTTCCTAAAGTTTTGAGACTTTTTTCACATAGATTCTTACTGTCACTTCCTGAATTATCAGTTCAGTGACTTTATTCTTTTTCTCTAGCCTTTTATTTACCTCACTACCTTCCTCTATGAACCATGAGCCTTTGCAGCTCTATTTTTTTTCTATGCGCAAGCAAGATGATCAAAGCTAAATGTAATGCAAAACCACCTTCTCATTTTAGCTATATATGCTTTCTTCTTTTTGTTAGCCGTTACTGTTCTTCTCAGAAGACCTGCCCAAATTGTGGCACCTTAGAAGTTCCGTATCCTCTCAGCACAAATTCTAACTGCGGTGATCCTAATTATCATCTCCGCTGTGAAGTCCATTCTGAGAAACTTTATTTTGACGGCTTGAATGGAAGTTCTTATCTTGTACTCAGGATCATGGCTGCCTCTCAAAGGATAGTGGTGCAACCCTCTTCTTGGGTCTCTGATACATGTGTTACTCAGGATATGGTGGTGAGTGAGGGACTCTGGTTAAACCAGACACTTCCTTTTAATGTTACTTCATCTAACACCATCTTTCTCTTCAATTGCTCCCCCCGGCTTTTTCTTTCTCCTCTCAATTGCACCCCATCCAGTCTTTGTCATCATTACTTGGAGAGCTCTGGTCACGTTGACAGTAATCGAGCACTTCAGTGTGCCAATGGTCTTGAGCCATGCTGCAGTTTCATAGCAGGTGGGATGCCCTCAGCTTATAAGATTCGACTTCACAGTTCAGGTTGCAGGGCATTTAGAAGCATTCTTCATTTGGATCCTGGAATGCCTGCAAATCACTGGGAAGAAGGACTGGAAATTCAATGGTCTCCTCCTCCAGAACCACTTTGCAAATCCCAACTTGATTGCTCTGGATATTCCAAGTGTTCACCTAGTGGTAGCAATCGCATCTCCCGCTGTCTTTGTGATAGAGGTCATGTTTGGGATCATATTAATGGAACTTGCTCCAGGAAGAAGTGTAACAGGAGATCTTTACTGGGTTTAAAGGTCTCAGCAGGGCTAATCTCTATCGTCTTGCTCGCAGTGTCAGCTAGTGTAATCATTGTGCGTCTTTATTCCAAGAATCATAACCAGGTAAAGCTTGCTAAGGCCAGAGAAGATATGCTAAAGTCGGGCGATGCAGGGAAAACTGCGAGGATGTTTCACTTGAAAGAGGTAAAGAAAGCAACAAACAATTTCTGTAAAGACAGGCTTTTGGGAAGTGGCGGCTTTGGAGAAGTCTATAAAGGAGAGCTTCAGGATGGAACTGTTGTTGCTGTTAAATCAGCTAAAATAGGCAACTTCAAAAGCACTCAACAAGTGCTAAATGAAGTTGGAATACTCTCTCAAGTTAACCACAAGTACTTGGTTAGACTCTTGGGTTGTTGTGTGGAAGCAGAGCAGCCTATGATGATCTACGACTACGTTCCCAAAGGGACACTTCATGACCATTTACATGGCAAATCCTCCAGCTTTCTAAACTGGAGAACAAGGTTAAGGATTGCTCTGCAAACAGCTGAAGCATTGGCTTACTTGCATTCTGGGACACACACTCCAATCTTCCACAGAGATGTCAAGTCAACTAACATACTCCTGGACGATGATCTTAACGTTAAAGTCTCAGACTTTGGTCTCTCCAGACTCGCCAGACCAGGACTGAGTCATGTTTCAACATGCGCTCAGGGAACATTGGGCTATCTGGATCCTGAATACTATCGGAACTATCAGTTAACTGATAAAAGTGATGTTTACAGTTATGGCGTTGTGTTGCTTGAGCTTCTAACCTCCCAAAAGGCCATTGACTTCACAAGAGATCAAGATCATGTTAACCTAGTCATTTACGTTAGCCAAAGAGCAGAAATTGGGGCTCTAATGGAAGTCATCGATGGACGGCTGTTTGGTGAGCAGCCATCAAATAAAGGCCTGACAAGTGTAGAATTGTTCTCTAAGGTTGCCTTTGCATGTCTCGGAGAGAAGAAGGTAGACAGACTTAGCATGAAAGTTATCGTTCAACAACTAGAGTACATAATACAAACAGTGGAGCACGAAAACGAGGTCTGCAATGCGGTTAATAATGAGACAATATGAAAAAATAAACTAGGACTGCTCTAATTTGTGGAGTTAAGCTTTCTGTAAGAATATGCCAGTATGGAGGAGTATGGTCTTTGGATATTCATGTGGTAGAAAAATGTCTGTAAAGATGGGAAAGTGCTATAAATAATGAGTAGTCCAAAGAAGAAAAAGAAGGGATTCCAATCCAGAATGAGAGTAGTGGAAAAACAAAAGAAATGAGTAATAGGATCAGATGCTTGCTTTTTGTTTTACAATGGAAATAAATAAATAAATAAAAAAAGAAGTCTGACTCTGAGAGAATAAGGATTCTAGACATTGGGATAGCTTATAACAGGGAATCCATCTAGACATTAGGCAAGAATTGTTAGTGTCAGTCTTGTTGAAATGGGGAAGAGCATTTTGTAGGCTTTGGTGCTGTGCTGTGGGTGGCCTTTTTCAATGATGGGTATGCTTGAAAGAAGTATGTGTGCTCTCCACTCCTTTTGCTCTTTCTTCTGATTTGTGAGTAATACTTATTAGGTTGGTGTTTGTGCACATACTTGAATTTCCATCAGTTGCCCTTTTTTCTTGAATTGAACATGACGTGATGAAGGCTTACCGTCGTAAAGAAATGATACCGCGCAAAGAAGTGGATGGGGTGGGGCAAATATACTCTGTTTAATATTATTATGTACTATTTTGTTCATTAAATCTCAGTCATTTATTTATATGAGTCTTGCATAAATTAATAAAGTCTTGCATAAATTAATAATTAAGATTCAAATGGACAAAATAATACTAGACAAAGGATCCAAACTCGGGTGGGGTAGTCATGATGTTAAAGCAATTAGCAAGGCCGTCTTCTTCTTCCTTATCCCCATCTTTGTTCACTTGGTTCAGGTTGTTTTCATATCATAACTCAAAACTTGCTTAGTTGAGTTGTTTGTAATTTAACGCTTAAAAGTTATAGTCAATGGAGTCGAATTTTAATTCGTTGGATATATACATTCTATAACAGATTTTAATTGTGATTTAAAAAATTAAATAGAAGCTATATTTGATCAAGTTTCTTAATTTTTGTCGTGACCTAAAAATTACACTTCACCATTTTATTATCTTTTTTAATTTTCATAATTTCACAATTTATGATAATGATAAAAAAAATTCTTGTATCAGGATTTTATTCTATATTATTCAATTCTTTATTAGCTAATATAACATACTAAAAAAACTCTATCAATAGAATTAATAATAAACATTTCTAAAACTATAAATATTATTTTTAAAAAATCATTGTAATGACATTTATTTTTAAATTTAGATTAATTTAAATACATTATAAAACTTTATTAAAATGTTTTTAAAATAATTTAATAGAATAGAATAAATATAATAATTATATCAATATTAACCAAATAAAATTATATAATTAGAAATGATGATATAGTATTAATAAATGATCTACAAGTAATGATTTTACTGTGGTAAATATGTCTTGTTATCTAAAACGTTATAAAAAGGTAAAATTAAAATCCAGCAGTGAAGCAATCGGACACAAAGATATGAGTATCATATTGTATCGGTCAATTATCAATACGATATTTGCTTAATATTAGTTTAATATTCAACTAAAATGCAAATTTTTTTAAAAATAAAGGATTAAAATTAAAAGAATTAATCTCTAAACGCCTTATGGAGCGGTAGTGTAGCTTCTTACTGTCTCCTCTTCTCAATCATCGCCTCCTCTCGCTATAGTCTCCTAGTCGGTTGTTACAAGGCTTGCAAAGTAGAAGCAACAATCTTTTAAGAGCATATTGAAAAAAGTATGGCTACAGAAAGCACATTCATCTGGCCGACGGTTCCAAAAGTTGATGGTTACTATGATCATTGGGCGATCAAGCCTAATTCCAATAGTAGAAAAAGGTACTTAATTACTTTGACAGATGATTATAACAGAAAAATGTGGATTTATTTCTTAACTGAAAATTTTAAAGCTTTTGATGTCTTTAGAAGAATCAAGATTTATGCAGAAAAAGAAACAAAATTTTCTCTTAAAGGCTTACTTACAAGTCACGGTGAAGAGTTTATATCACAGAAATTCAGAAATTATTGTGATGCAAATGACATAGTAAGATATCTGATAGTTACATATACACCACAACAAAATGAAATCACATAATGAAAAAATTGGATCATTAGGAATATGGTGTGAGATTTAATCTTTAGCAATCTAAGCAATATAACAAACATAGAATTCACCCAAAAAAATTTATGACACGATTAATTCAACACCTTCAAACCCTAAATTAGTGCTATAAAAAAAGAGAGAAATACTAACCTTATCCATACTAGTGTAATCTCTTCTTGCAAGGAAATCCCTTCTTTGTACAAAAACTTTATCCATTCTCTCCATCTTCCCTTTCTTCGTTCTTTTCAATTGTGTAAGAACATATGTGTTTTTATTTTATTACAATTGAGGGGAGAGATATTAAGTAACCCTAATGACTCCAATTTCCTTTAACAAGCCCAATAACCATTATTTTGGACTCACTTTATATTAAAATCAAATAAAGTAAATTTGAGCTACACTTATGATTATCAAATTAATCTAACAATTTTCGACTTGACCCATGTTACGACTTGATGATCTAACAACACAAGTGTGCACCATATATTGAATCTGTCAAGTCATCAAACTTGAATGAATTGAAACAATGGGATCATTGGCAGTCACAAGTCATCTAACTACATAATTTCTTCTATGTATCACATAATCATCTCAACTTAAAATAACTATAATTGAGAAACACTGTAATTCTCAACTTTAATGTTTCTCAAAACATAATTTGTTATCATAATAAAACAATGCGTGTACATATCATAATATGACAACTAACAAACAACAAAAACATAACATTAATTGAATTTATAAGTGTCAAAACAATAATAGAAAATATCCAGATATATGTACATACATAACATTATCTCATGTTAACAAGGACTTATCTATAATGCCTATCTTTTCAACATGGCCAATAAATGTTTTAGGCAGTAATCCTTTAGTTAATGGATCCACTACCATTAGATCAGTTCCAATATACTCAATTGACACTTTATGTTTTTGTAATTCTTCTTTGTTTAACAAGTATTTCAAATCCATGTGTTTATCACCCTTAATACTTATCATTTTTAGTAAAAAGAAGACAACTACCAAATTATCAAAATAAATTCTTAGTAGTCTGGCTATACTATCGACAATACCTAGCCCTAAGACAAAGTTCTACAACCATGATGCTTGAATAGTCGCCTCAAAGCATGCCACAAATTCGGTCTCTATAGTGAAAATAGCAATGGCAGACTGCTTTCTACTCTTCCAAGAAATTGCCCCTCCTGCTAGTTGGAATAGATAACCAAAGGTAGATTTTCTTGAGTCTACACAATCAACATAGTCTAAATCTGAATAATCGATCACTTTTAAGTGATCTAATTTCCTATATGTGAGCATGTAATTCTTGGTGCCTTGTAAATACTTAAGAACTTCTTTTCAACTTTCTAGAGGTAATGGTATCATTGAACTTAAGATATCACTTTCGGGAAGTTTGTTTCAAACTATTTATTGACTTCTTTAATTTACACACCATATTTTCCTTTTCTGCAGTCACAAAACCTTTCAGTTGGTCTATATAAACTTCTTCTTCTAAGTCACCATTCAAAAAAGAAATCTTTACATCCATTTGGTGAAACTCTAAATCATAATGAGCTACTAATGCTATAACAATTCTTAAAGAGTCATTCTTTGAAACTGGAGAAAAGTCTCTTTAAAATAAATGTCATCCTTTTGAGTATAACCTTTGGCTACAAGTCTAGCTTTGTACCTTTTAATATTACCTTTCAAGTCACTTTTGTTCTTAAAGACTCATTTACGGCTCACTTACTTTGAGCCTTCAGGTAACTGAACTAATTCCCGTACTTGATTATCATGCATAGATTTTAACTCTTCTTTTATAACATTGAACCACTTTTTAGAATTATTACATTTTATGGCTTCTTTAAATGAGACTGGATCCTTATTAATGCTCAAGTCACACTCATGCTCAGGTGAATGCACCACATAGTCATCTGATATAGCTAGTATTTTATCCCTTATAGACCTTCGCAATACTATTTCTTGTGGTATCACTTGATCATTGTGACTTACACATTATTTAATGTTTCATTGTTGACACTCATTTCTTGTGGGTTTGGATTATTAACTTCTTGTTCTGATATGTTGCGTGATTGTGATACAACAAGAGGAGTAACAACTTGATAAGAGATACTAGGTGAAGGATTTTCCACCTGAATCTCTTAAATATCTACCTTTTGTGATTCCCCACTCCCACTAATTTGCCCATTTTCAATGAACCTAGAATTACCAGACTCAATTATTCTTATATTGGGGTTAGGACAATAAAATATGTACCCTTTGAACTTTTCTGCATAACCGATGAAGTAACCACTAATAGTTTTTGCATCAAGTTTTCTTTCATAGTTCGAATGGACAACCCTAAACATGCAGGTGCCTCAAGCTAGGTTTCTTACCTGTTCACAATTCATAAGGTGTCACAGGAATCGCTTTACTAGGAACCATATTAAGTAGATATGTAGCTGTCTTTAATGCATACATCCATAAAGATAAAGGTACATTCGTGTAACTTAACATACTCCTAACCATATCCATAAGAGTACAATTTTGCCTTTCAGCTACACCATTATGTTGTGGTATACTAGGCATTGTATACTGTGCACAAATGCCCTGAATTTGAAGAAAATTTGCAAATGGACCTGGACATTGTCTATTCTCATCATATTTACCATAATATTCACTACATTTATCAGACCTTACGACTTTCACTTTTCTATCTAATTGCCTTTCTACCTCATTAATAAACACCTCAAGAATGTCCACTATTGAGACTTTTCATGTAGTAAATAGAGATAATAATAACGTAAATAGTCATCAATGAAGGTGATACAATATTTTTCACCTCTCTAAGATGGGACATGAAATGAACCATATATATTAGTGTGTATTAATTTAAGTAACTCAGTATTTAATGTGGCTGAATTCTTAGATATGTGTTTGGTTTGCTTACCTTTAATGCAATCCACACACATATTCCAATCAGTAAAATCTACTTAAAGGTAAGATTTCACTTTTAACTAACCTCATCACCCTTTCTCTAGATATATGGCCTAACCTTTGATGCCACAAGTAAGCGTAGTGTTCATTATGTGCATTACGTTTATTACCAATATTATGTTCAACATGAAATAGGGATTTAGAATAATTAACATCAAGGTTGAAACGATATAAATCATCTATTAATGTACCAGAACCATAATAGTACTGTCATTTATACAAAGAAAAAACAATGTTTCCAACATTGAAATTAAAACCTATCTGATCCAACTTACTAATAGAAACTAAATTTCTAGCACATTCAAGAACATAAAGAAACTTTTCAAGATCTAGACTACAACCAATGTCTAAGATCAATATGTACGTCCATATTCCTTCTATTCGTGCCTTCATTCTGTTACGTATATACAGGAACTCTTCAGTTCCATTTAAGGTTTGGATCAAAAGGAATCCCTATATAATATGTGACACATAAGTAGTTGCATCTGAATCTAACCACGAGGTATTATTGGGCACCTCAATAAGATTTGATTCAAAACATACTAAAACGTAGGACTTACATTTCTTTTTGAACCAAGCCTTTATCTCAAGGCAATCTTTCTTGAGGTGAACAACTTTCTTGTAAAAGAAACAACGCTGCTCTTTATGGATTTGGCCCTCATTAACCTTCATTGGGGCTTTGACTTTCTTGTTGCTCTTCTTTCTTGACTTTCCCTTTCTATTGCTAGCTTCTTTGTGTACTATGAAGTGAACAAAGTGTTCTTTCATTTTCTTTAATCTCTTTTCCTCCTGCACCAACATGACCTTGATTTCTTGAAAGTTCCATTTTTCCTTCAGAGTGTTGTAATTCACTTGGAACTGACCAAATTCAGGAGAAAGTGAGTTGATGATGAACTGTACTAGTTAGGAAGGATTCACTCACATCCATGCCCATTGATTTCATGTTTGCAACCATATTTGACATGCCTATTATATGATCATGGATATAGGTTGTGACCAGTCAAACTTTTTGGTTGTCAATTCGCTCATTAAGCTTCCTATAATAGACTTGTTAATTATGTCTGATTGTGAGTATTCTTTGATTTTAATCATGAGTTCCCTTGCATTGTCCATATGAGGCATTGATGGCTTAACATTTTCAACCATTGTCAATGGCATCAAGTTTAGACTCAACCTATTAGACCTTTCCCAAGCCTCAAAATATGTCCTTTCAACTTAAATACTAGTCTCAGTAATGGTTGTAGGCTTCTCTGCAACTAATGCCAGGTCCTTATCAATAATACCCAATTGAAATTAGATTTGCTTAGACCAATCAACATAATTTAGCCCATTGAACTTGATCAGACCATTGCCCATAGCTAACAAATTACTAGAAATTGCAAACATAAAAACAAACTCACACATTAATAATTACAATTAATAGGTTTAGACAATAATAAACTTTAATATATATATATATATATATATTTAAGTCCACCTTTGGGTGATACTTAAACACAAGTCCTTAATCCATGATGAGGCTAACATATATATATATACACACTTTGATAGACAATCAATCATACTCAATCTAGTATGCATGTTATCTTTGGATATACAAACATATTTACCAAGTAGGTCGATAAGTCTATTTAATGTTATTAATTATAAGCAATGATTCATCTTTGGGTGACCTCCCAACATTATAATTAATAAACTCAATTGTTCAGTTCAACTATTACGTCATTTATCAGCATCATATAACGTGAACAATTGAAAGAATGCATAATTAAATATCTAAATATCTTTTCAAACAAGGTCACTTTTATGACTAACAAGTTTTCTATACAATAAACATTTAATCAGAAAGTTTACATGAATTTTGGAATTTAACTGTAATGTTGAAAGATGATGCTATAAAGTCCAAAACTATACCAGAGACTAAGAAGTCACGATTTTCATACGTTTTAACCCTTAAAGGCCTAAACATTATGCTATACAACAACACAACCAAAAGTCTCTCTACAGTGAGCCCCACGAAACCTTGTCTTTTAACTCTTTTGTTTTCCAGAAACAGAAAACATGTTTTTTCAGATCTCATGCAAATGCAATAAATAATTAATGCAACACAAATCCAATGTCTTAATGGTGATACCATAAAAAAATTTGACTTTTCTTTGACTTTTCGTTTTCCAGAATTTGTAGTAAACAAGTAATGCAAACAAAAAAACAAAACTTTGATCATGGGTCCCATAAAAACTTTTCTTTAAACCTTTATTTTACAGACTCATGCAGAGTCTTCTCTCCAGCTTTTATTCCTTTTAAAAATTAACAAGTCAAACCATAATTAATGCATCTACGTACTTAACACCAATCCTTTTGCTTTTTTAGAATTCATTCAAAGACAATAAAAAATTAACGTAAATTTGTAATTGTAGGCCCCAGAAAATGGAAATGTGGTTCACCATATCTTTAGAATCGGTTTATATCGGTCTCAGAAAAACCCATTTTAATTGTTATTCCAACAACAAACGTATACTAGGCAATAACTGTTGGGACCCGATCTCAGGAACCGGATTCCAACCGAAAAACGGAAACGGAAACGTAGCAAACGGAATCGAAAGTAGAAATCGAAAGAACAAATTCGTTTCGCATTCGCAAGAGTGGAAATGCACTGGTTTAGTCTGGTTTTTCGTAAGAGGTTGGATATCCGGTAATGGGTTCTAACAATAACCCTATATTTGTCGCAATCTTTAACTTGAATTAAATCAATTAATTCAAACCCAATCAACAATTCATAGAAATCGAGAAACAAGATTATAGTAGAAAAAATAAATAATCTTCTATTACCTTAAAGTAATATTAATCGTTCCCGATAATTTTAGGGTTAACTCTAATACAAATCAAAGTGTCATAATTTGCTCTGATACCACATATGAGATTTAAGCGTTAACATTCTAAGCAATATTACAAGCATAGAATTCACCTAAGAATATTTATGACACAATTAATTCAATACTTTGAAACCCTAAAATTAGTGTTATAAAGAAAAGAGAGAAATACTAACCTTGATTCATACTCATGTAATCTCTTCTTTTTAGCAAATCCCTTCTTTACACAAAAAATTTACCCACTCTTGCCTTCTTCCCTTTCTTTGTTCTCTTCATTGGTGCAAGAACGTATGTGTTTTTATATCTGTAAACGTTTCTTAAAATTTAAGGGAGAGGGAAGGATCTCTTTGTTAAGTAACCCTAATGACTCTAATTTCCTTTCCCAATAACCATTTTTTTGGGTACACTTTATATTAGAATCAAATAAAGTAATATGGGCCACACTTATGATTATTAAATTAATCTAACATATGGTTTGCAATTATGCTATTTGAAAAAATATTCCCAAAACTCTTTACCCAGAGGTAGTAAGTTGGGCAGTACACGTCTTGAATTGCAGTCCAACATTAGCGATAAAAAAATAAGATACCAGAAGAAGCCTGGAGTGGAGTCAAGCCTTCAGCTCATTATTTTAGAGTTCTTGGTTGTATTTCTCATCTTCATGTGCCTAATAATACAAGAAGTAAGCTGGATGATAACAACATGTAGTGTGTCTTACTTGGAGTTAGTGAGGAATCAAAGGCGTATTGACTTATTATCCAATTTCACAAAGGATTATAATTAGCAGGGATGTAGTATTTGACGAAGATTGAAAATGGGTATGGGATAATAAGTATGAAGATGTCATTTTGTGTGATCTTGATTGGGATGAAGGAAACGGTTGAAGGAATGCATCAATCTAATATATTGATGTGGCAGATTCAGAAGAAATAGATTCAGACAAAAGAGCAGATTCAAAAGAAAATCATCCTAATAACAAAGGTAGTGCAACTCACTTGAATGAAAGGAGGAATAGAAGACCACCAATTTGGATGAAAGTGTTAGACATTTTTGCCCTTAGAGGCAATTTGGTCAATGTCTCATAAAGTTGGACTAACATTAATTGTAATTTTGGTTTTTAAGTAAATTACCGGTTAAGCTACGCCATTTGATCCTAATAAAGATAATAAAGTGACCCAATAAATGA
>JANKOE010000004.1:53567379-53583843 GCA_026284465.1 Erythroxylum citrifolium
CATCAGGTTCTCTGACCCATTGAGAGAGCTCGGAATTTGAGGAAACTGCAGAAAGGCCTTGCCCGTGCTTAGGTGAGTACTTTCTGCTAAAGGACCCAAGAGATTCGGAGGCGTTTGGAGCTCGGAATCGGCATCGGAATCAGAGATAGAACCGAATCCAGGTATTCCTCATTACCTTCGTTTTTGATCCTTTCACGAGACCCTAGGGTACGTAATAAGGTCCCCTCTACGCATTAACAGAAAGACTATGAAGCAACAGATAATTTTTCTAAAGATGACATAACTAATAATTTTCTCATGCTTGCAGGTGTTGATCCCATTTCTTATGAAGATGTTGTGAAAAGTGAAATATGGAGGAGAGCTATGGATACTAAAATATAAGCCATAGAAAAGAATAACACTTAGGAGTTAATTGAATTACCTAAAGGAGCCGAAATGTTGGAGTAAAATGGATTTACAAGACTAAATTCAACTAGCAAGGAGAAATAGAAAAACACAAGGCAAGGCTTGTAGTAAAGTGGTATGATCAGCAATATGGGATAGATTATACAAACGTTTTCACTCCAGTGGTGCGAATGGATACAGTTCGCTTGGTTGTCGCATTCTATGCTCAAAACGTATGGCCTCTTTATCAATTGGAAGTGAAGTATGCCTTTGTATACGGAGAATTAAATGAAAATGTCTTTATAGAATAACCCTGTGGTTATATACAAAAAAGGGATGAGCAAAAGGTTTACAAGTTGAAGAAAGCCCTTTATAAGCTTAAGCAAGCATCACGTGCTTGGTATAGTCGCACAGAGGCTTATTTTATGAAGGAAGCATTCAAAAAATGTGATTATAAGCACATTCTCTTAATTAAGACAAGCATGGATGATAACGTATTAATTGTAAGTTTGTATGTTGATGACTTGACATGGCTAATCTTTTGGTAAGATGAGATATTTCCTAGGAGTTGAAGTCATTATACGGAAGCTTCATTAACCAAAATAACAGAAAAGCTCTCGATGTGCTGCAAAGGTTTGGAATGGATCAAAGCAATTCAGTTCAAAATCCTATTATCCTTAGTTTTAAGCTTAGGAAAGATGGAGTAAAAGTTGATAAGACTTATTTCAAAAAGATCGTAGGAAGCCTCATGTACCTGACAGCCACTCTACCAGACTTGATGTTTGTAACAAGTATTATTAGCAGGTATATGGAAAATCCTATTCAGCTTCATCTGCAATTAGCGAAAAGGATCTTAAGATATTTAAAGGGAATATTTGAGTTTGGAATTCTCTATAAGAAGGGAGGAAATGTACAAGTTCATTTTCTATGAGAGCTTACAAAGGCTGTTACAATAGAATTGGTTTATTGCAGTAGTCAAGAACAGTTAGCTAATGTGATGTCAAAACCTTGCAAGTTGAATGCGTTAAGAGTTTGTTTTGAGAGTGATATAAACTAAATGCTTTTAGCATTCAGTTTAAGGGAGGAATTGTCAGGACCCAGGCAATAAATAAGTAAATAAATCCTTGTTTTCATGGAACTCTTATCTTGTTGTTTTGGCAGATCAATGGGTAATGGAAATATTTAAATTCTTAAAAAAAAGATTGGTTTAATTTACGGAGTCAGCTTTATGTGAGAATGAATGAACGAGCATGTTCTTTGAATATTCACATAGCTAAAGTAGAAATATGGAATAAATCAGGATTAGTCCAACGAGGAAAAAGGGATTCCCAAATTATTGAATGGAATCAGATGCTTGCTTTTTGTTAGGGAAAAAAGAAGGAGTTGTATGCTCATATGTTGATTAAGAGAAAAAGGCATGTTGTCTTTTATGAAATGGGAAAGTAATTTTTGGTTTCTTTCCGCTTTGGTTCTGTGGGTGGCTGGCTGATTGAAATGATGGAAAATGAATTATGGAGGATAAACATGTTCCACCACGATTCCTAAGCATTTATTCCAAGTTTCTATCCAAACAATCTACTAACTACTATACTAAAACACGTCACAATCTCGAGGGTAATAGTAAACATCACTGGTTCAAGGAAGAATCAAAGAAGAAAAATTACACAGTGGACAAACGAATCAACGATTTTCTCATATAAACAAGGCTAGCTTATGCCCGTTATCGTCGACCAACAACATTGGTATAAGTCTAATTGTACTTGATGAATCGTTTATCCAATCATTCTAAATGACTTGTTCTCCGGATAAGATAATTCTGGTCTACACAGGGAGAAAGAATATATGATACATAGGGTGAAAGTGAAACCACTGATTTTCCTATCAAGTATGAAAGGAGGTATCTAGTTAGACAAAATAACATAATTGGGATCTGCATTTCAACCAGTGACAGAGCCAGAAATTTAATATAAGAAGGCTCAAATATCTATTTTTTAAAATCTTGAGAGATCCAGTACTCTACTGACCCTTAAATAACTCTATCCTTTTATATATATAATTTTTTAAAAAAGTTTTGAGAGGCCCAACGCCCCCATGTAGCTACGTCACTGATTTCAACGTCATTATGTTATTACAACAATGTTTAGGATATTACGATATTGTTTAATTATCAAACTAGCTTCTTATTAATATTTCTATAATTTTTAATCTATTTATTTTAATCTAAAACGATATAGTATTAAAATTCTTAAATAATAGTGCAGTATTGTTTTAGAATTATAAATAGATGAAAAAAACTAACTGAATATGATGAAAAGAATTATTTACCAAAAAAAACATGATGAAAAGAATTATGGAATAACTAACCAATACTAAAAAAGGATGATAATTTTCAAAGTATAACGATTTAAATGGGAAAAGGTGAGATACCAAGAGAGTATAATATAATTAACCTATTGCTAAGATAATATCCTACAGACTTACCAGTAGCAAGTTGAGATCTTTCAAAAAGGAACAAATACATATGACATGGAATAAAACCTGTAAGTTAAAAGTTTTCCAAAGCTAGGTGAGAGAAGATTTGTTCATCTCAATTCTCAAGCATCAAAAAGAAAAGAAAAGAAAAGAAACAACCTAGGCTCTTAAGAAGCTCAGCTCCACCAGAACACCTATCCTTCATAAAGTCTATTTGGCAACCCTCTTACTATTAGTTGACGGCGACCTCAGCAGACAGGTAACTTGAATGAAGGTTGTCTTGGCTAGGTACTTTTGTCTTGGAGATCTTGAGTACCTGCACAGCTTCCTCCACCTTCGCCGCCAGAGACTCTGGTGACTCTAACAACAGAAGTAGTTCCGAATTGTCCATCTCTAGAAGCATTCCAGTAATCTTTGCGACAAGATCAGGCTGCACGTAAATGTAAATCAGCACAATTAGCTTGGGTTGGTCTCTTCATCTTGATAGTTTGCATGAAAACACTAATCCATATAATTAAGACATCTAACAAATCAAGCCTATGAGTGTACACATGTAAAAGTGTTCACCGACATTATATAGCGCACAAAATATTCTATCAACTTGGGAGAGAACCTTTCACTTCCTCCACTAGAAGCAAAAGGAACCTCCTTCCATCATCAACTACATCTGAATTAAACTTTCCTGATGTATTCAACCACAGCCTCCTAAGGAACTCGAAATTTTTAATACCTCCAAAATTTATCAAAGTAGTTGCAAAAAACAGCCTTTTAATATTTAGAAAGAATTATTAATCTATGGCAAGTACCTTGTGCTTCTGAACAAGAGGGTAGAGACGCTCTCCAAGAATTTGTTTCTGCTCCCCAGGGGAGGCAGCAGCAAGCATGCTACTCAGCATATCTGATCCCTGTGACAAAGCTCTGACCGTATTAGAAGCAGCAGATGCGGCTCCAGATCCTTTGCTCAATTCACTTGTACGACCACCACTTGGCACATACTTTGTCTGACCACCCCGCTGCAACCAAATTGAATAAAAAAATACAATGTACAACACAATGATTACAAATCCATATTAGTTGTTTTGCATATATATCTCATACTTGAGCAAATGTTGTATGCAAGAAAGGGTGGAAGTTTTGAGTGGGCAAAACAACTGCAAACATCCGGTTAATGTTATCCAATAAGGTTAAGAGTCACTGATGATTTTAGCAGAAAATGATTGCTTGATATAGAGGGCATTCATCATACGTCAGAGCAACTATATCAGCCCTATAGAAACTGTGAGGCACAACTTTAGATCATAGGAATTGTAAAGACTTACTTTATAATCTATAAATGACCACAAGATTCCAATTCAGCATTATGCAGATACAAGATCATCTCTTACGAGCATCAAAACGAAAAAACAAGAGCATCAAATGGTATGATCAATGAATTTGCAGCATACGAAAAAGGAAAAAACAAGACCTGGTCAATTGGATCTTTTGAAGCAGCCAGTGACAGAGAGGGCCGGGGCATGAATGGAATGGGATTAGCAACAGCCTGAGGAAGTATCTGACTGTTGAACCTTCCCCTGCTTTGCCTGTTTTGCCTATGACTATTTGGCATCTGTAACAAAATTTTGTGGAAGCTCAAATAAGCCCGATTGTAATTTGAAGTTCTAAGCACATGTGTACACATGGGACGTGAAATTGAAACAGACAGTAATCTAATAAGACATGAGACTTTATGGCTAAGAGTAGGCTTGATTCATAAGCCAAGCTGCAAGTCCTTACAACAGGCACTGCTGGTTGAAACATTGTTCTGGTTGGAGGCATAAAACCATTGGTCCTCCATCCTGGCCCCATACCCAGAGGCTGGTACATTAGCCCAGGTCGGGTAGGTACTTGTGATACAACACTGGAAGGAGCTGTATAGTAAAGAGGAGGATATCCACCAGGCAAGACACTGGAAGGCGTAGCTAGCCCAGTCATTCTATGTGCATATTCTAGCTGCAACCGTGCTAGTCTGTCCTCCTTCCTTTGAGCAATAGCCACATATAATGGTTTCCGGTGAAACATGAATCCTGTGAAACGATTGCGTATCAGAGATTATCAACAACTTCAAAAAATTTGTTATTTTGATTGCTTATTATTAACTTATGTATCTGTGGCTTGTTAAGCAATCCTTATCTACGATGTATGCTTACTCAAAAAGTTTGAAAGGTTTTCTCTCATGCTTTTGAGCTTCCATTTCATCAAGTTCCGAGTAATGCAAATGATGCAGTATTCTACTTGGGAGTTCACTGGATTTGTCAAAAAGTTTTAAGGCTAAATTTAGACATTAGACAATATGATTTCCTTTATTATTTGAGGCCCTACTTTTTTAAATTTATTTTTCAAAACTTAAATATATCTGCATGCAAACAAATCTAGATGAAATTGTACTAACTAAAATTTCCAAGCTTGACATGTATGCAAACTTCTTATCTTACCATGAAAGGTGTTGACAGCTTTACTAGCCTCCTCAGGGCGGGAGAAGCAGACAAATCCAAAACCCTTGCTTATTCCTTTCTCGTCTCTCATGAGTTTTGCAGATGTTATTGTGCCACATTGGCTAAAGTGTTCTCTTAGATCTTCATCAGTGACATCATCATCAATGTTTTTGACATATACATTCAAGCCCTAAAATTGAAAATTTTTTAAAAAACTTAAAACAAGCGAATTCAGGATCGAATATTTTTATTAAATAAAAAAAGACTCCCATAATTCCACAAGTCGGTCTCAATAGGAACATTTTGAAAGAGATTCTTTTTTGGAGAGCTTCTTCATTTCCAATTTATCAAATTTTTAGAAAAAGACCACATTGAGTCAGTTTCTCATCATAAAATAACCCAACATGACACATATGATAAGTAATTGATAATTCTTCTCAAAGTATGCTTTGTGTTTTTATTTAGCTATGCTGCAAGTACAGAAAAATTAAAACTCATGCTTATTCCTATATTCAGCAAAATGGCATCTTGTAGAAGATGAACTAAAATCCCTCCTATTCCACAATCACTAGTAAATTGAGAGGGGAAATCAGATGTCGAACTACCTTGTATTTCAAGATCTGCTCCTTACGTTTCTCCTCAAACTGACGGCGCAAAATCTGTTCTCGCTCTGCTTTCTTCTGTGCCCTTCCTACATAAAGAACCTTTGAACCTGCTCCACAGATACCCAACATACTGAATGGTTGATAAAATGGAAATGCAGACTTTAATGCTTTTAACAGCTGTTAACTATCCTCATTTAATACCGAAAGGGATACAAATAGTACATACGCATTTCCAATCCATTCATTGCCTCCAATGCTCGTCTAGCATCATCTGGTTTATCAAAGTTCACAAAACCAAATCCTTTTGATGTCCCATTTTCGTCTTTCGCAATCAACAAGCTAGCAATTTTCCCAAACACACCAAATTTCTCCTGCAGAAACTCTTCAGTGACATCTGGATCCAAGTTCTTAACATATAAGTTCGTATATTTCGCATCAGCATTAGACATAACGCGGTCACTCTTCTTGACAAAATTTCCAGCATATCTACACCAAAAGTTTAAGTTACGTGCTAAATAAATACAGGGAAACTCGATATAACAGTGCCAAAAAATCAAGTTAGCGGCCAATTAAATTCAAAAAGCCTGACACGCATGCTAAAGATTCAAGTTGACAATAATTGCATAAAGAACAAACCGTTTAAATTTGGAAAAGTACTCAGATTTGAAGAAGACAAATGTACACTTACATCTGCTTGTCACCAACAATGCTGCTGTTAAGTTTCTCAATTGCAGTATTTGCTGACTCCTCTGACTCAAACTGAACAAAACCATAACCTTTGCTCTTCCCATCATCAAAAGTAGCAACCTTGCAAGATATAATTTTACCAAATTGACAAAACAAATTTTGCAGGCCAACATTGTCGGTAGATTCACTCAAGTTCTGCCACAAACACGCCATGTCAATAAATATGATTATATGATATACAAAACCCAAATGTTAGTTCAAACACTATTCTATATTATAAAAGGTAAATAGGAATACCTTAACAAACACATTTCCTATCCCACTCCGTCTTGCATCAGGGTCACGGTGCGACCAAGTAACCCTTATCAATTTTCCTTTGACGGCAGTATGATTTTTTGTCTCAATTGCTAGGATGGCTATTCAACCCAGAGAGCAATATCAAAATTACAACAAGCATAAAAGAAGTATACAATGTAAGAGAAGAAAAATATGAAAAGCTAAAAGAAAGTTCGGATACAATTAAGGATAGTTTAAACCAGGAAAGGTCTTTGACTATTGTTCAGCAAACAGGCAATCAAGAAGCTTCATGAAAATAACTAAAGTAATCCTACTGCTCCTCTGATGTACAATTGCATATATTCCTTAACGATTAATCACCCATCCATGCAACTCCATGGCAGCCGAACACACAAACATAAAATTTCGCATCGAAGAAAAACACAAACAAACAGTGCATGGAATAGAAAAGTAAAATAAATTGATTGTTTACTTCCGATTTATCCCAAGAAAGATATGCGTCGTGCATCTGTAGTGAAAATCCATTTAAAAAAAAGGATCAAATCTAACTGATGATTAACAGCTTACAAGATGATGAAAAACAAACAAATCTGATAAGGCCAAATTCTAAACTCCACTTCCCTCGTTTGCATTAAGCAAATTACAACCAGGCAAACAGAAGACTAAAAACCATATTGTCAAAACCAGCTCCAAATATTCCAATTCCTTTCTCGTTTTCCCCGCGAACAGAACAGAGAAATCAGAAAGTAACAAAAGAAAGGAGCAAAGCCAACCAAGAGAATCAACAGCATTATCTCGAAAGACGATCATCGCAAGAGCAACATTTACCGTCTTGAGGAGACATGAAGTTGACGTAACCATAACAGAGTGACATCCCAGAGGACGAGTCTCTACAGACACGTACGGACGTGAGGCTCTTGAACTCGGAGAACGCGTCGAATAGCTGAGCGTCATTAACGTCGGGATGGAGGTCGCCGACGTACAAAGACGCCGGTGCGGCCGTCAGAACAGTTGAAGGAGCTGCCATTGTGATCGGTTACTCGGATTCAGAAAATGCAGTTTCCAAAACTGAACCAAACAACCGCGAGAGAGAGACAGGTTAGCCTTTTGTTTTCTTTCTTAAAACGTTTCTTTTTGTTCTAGAGAATTTTGTAGGGGTTATAGAAGAGAAGGATTATTAATGGGAGTAAATAAAAAGTGAAATTCTGTGTGAGACTCAGAATTTGAGATAGAGACTGGTAAGGAGAGAGAGAGACGGTGGGTGGGGAGTGTTCTGGTACGGTGGCTAGGAGGAGAGATTTTGCATGGACGCAAGGAGGTTGAGCCGTTCACTATTGGATGCATATGGTGGGAGCCACTTCCACGCGCGTTCTTGAGGCGTAATTCCACTCCCCCTCCTCCTGTAGAGATTGGATTAGAAAGATGCAAATTCTTACGAACCGGTAAACCCCTAACGGAAAACGTCACGGGGCAAAGTCGCGGGTAGTGAACAGTCGCACGTGTGTAAAATTAAAAGAAAAGGTGCGAAAATGGAAGCGGGAAAAACTTGTGGGGTCCACATATAAAGGCTAAAAGACTGCTTCAAAGTTGCACCAGGAAAACGCTTCACACCTTCTCCCCGCCTCAGCGTTTATCGGCGTCGTTTGTACTTTGTACCCAGAACTTAACCACAGAATACGGACACGTGTCCTCCTCCCCCTCGTCCATTGCATACCACAAGATAGCACTAAAGTCTAAACCACAGATCGGGCGTTACGATTATTTAATTTTAATTGCGTTACGGTTATCTTACATTCTACTTCCTCCGGTTTAAAATAAGTGTCGTTTAAAAGGAATGCACACTTATTAAGAAAATTAATGAAATATATAATATACCCTTATTAATTTCATGTTAAAGTATCTTGAAAATATAATCTATGTAATCTGTGTGATTAAGATGTGAAAGAAATTAAAGGGTAATTTTTGAAGTAAAATCATAAATATGCATAAAAATTTACAAACGACACTTATTTTAAATAATTAAAATCCTTCTAAAATTACGCCTGTTATTAATTAACACGGAATAATGAACTTACATTTGTCATGTCCAATTTCAAAACCACTAGAGTAATTGGCATCAAATAGAAAAGTATGTGCTACGTGTAAGATTAGTAATGTTATTTGTACTGGCACCAACCAAGAACTAATCCAACTTGCCCGATCAAAAATATCAAGTAATTCTAGTTCATTACTTAGGCCACACACCACAGTCAAGACAAGTCATAAGACGCAAAGGCAAAGCTGCTTTGTTTCGACGCACTGCCAATATCAGCGCCGTCTTTATTATAAAAACCAAAAGCCTCTACTTATAAAAGGCTTTGAAACTCTAGAAGACGCTTTATTAACAAATGGCCGATTCCGCTACGTCGGTGCCAGAGACCAAACCTACAGAGGTCAAGAGATCATGGGGAGACGAGGTAGAAGAGGAAGAGGAAAATCCAAGCCTCGATGATGGGAACAAATCTGAAGATAAGGCCGTGTCTCGGTTGAAAGTTGACGAATTGAGTATCGCCGATGAGAAGAAGGTTAATAAGTTTCTCGATGACCCAGACGACTCAAGGATACGAGCTGTAAGATTTTCTCTTCTTTTTGCTTTTGTTTTTCTCTCTTATTTTGCAAATTGCAGTTGCTGAATATACAAAATTGTTGTTTGGGTTTGTACTATAGAATGATGGATTTTGACTATCTGGGTGTGACAGCTTTTTCTTCTTCTCAAAATTATTTTATTTGCATACGTGAAATTATTAGTTTTAAATATGAGCAACTATGAGACCTTAATTTGTTTTTCTTTGCACTCATATATGTAGCTAGGTTGAATGGCCTGTCAGTTCGAAAGAGAATAGCACAACAAGTAACGTGCTTATATGATACCTTAATTCTAGGCGGCATACTTTGTAGAGAAAGGTCATAAAAATGATAACCAAAGTAGGTCCTAGTAATCAAGTTGGAATAATAACAAGAATTAAATACATCACAGCAAGTACTGCTCTTGGAGATAATGGTAGTTGAAGTGTGTTGGATTGTCGCATTTAATAAATATGAGATTCATGGAACATAAGCGTTAGGATTTAGCACCATGTGAATTCCATGGCAACTAATTTGTCTTTTTAGTGTTAAATTAAAGAGTCCTTGTATTAGCTAAGCAATGGAATCACTGCTATAATGATGAAAGTTGCATATGATTGAAACACTTTTTGTAAGAGGTCATTACAAATTGAACATTGTGGAACTTGAGATACAGTTCCGATATAATTAGAATTGTTTAAATAAAATTTTTAATTATATTTATTTAATTGGATTAAAGACTGAAGAACACACCAGTCTAAATATATATGGTAATTTTCCGTATACAGTTTAGATGCTGGCACATAAACTTTAAAACCTATAATTGATGCTTACCCTTTTCAAAAATTTTCTCAAACCTGATAGTAGGTACTAATAAGCAGGTTCAATGGTTTAAAATTCACTTTATTTATCCTGAACTTGCATAACTTAGCATACAAACACGTAGACAATGAAAGTTTCTTTTGGAATGGCTAGATTATGATTTTTTAGAAGCTTTGAGCTCGTACAACAAATGCTAGAGTTTCTTTTGATGGTTTTTTTTTTGGGGGGGCATAGGTTACCGCTGGGGATACTCCCTACAGTTCAGCAGCAACATTTGAAGAGTTAAACTTGTCACCCGAGCTGTTAAAGGGTTTATATGTGGAGATGAAATTTCAGAAACCAAGTAAAATCCAGGCGATTAGTCTTCCCATGATCTTGACTCCTCCTTACAAAAATTTGGTAGCACAAGCTCATAATGGTTCTGGTAAAACCACCTGCTTTGTTCTTGGTATGTTGAGTCGGATTGATCCACAACTCAAGAGAACACAAGCTCTTTGTATTTGTCCTACAAGAGAGTTATCAATTCAGGTGAGGGTTTTATTCCCACTTTCTCTTGCATACAATTCTATTGATTGTTTCCTTTTCATGATAGAGGGCCACAGAAGGGCACCTTTTAATAATTGTGGGAATGTAATATATGTCACAGTTTGTCTTGGAAACTGTTGCTCATGCTTAGGTTCTAAATAACGCACCTGCTTATCCATCTAAGATTGTCAAAGTGACTAAACTTCAAAAAAAATGCTTATTCTGCACGAAGAATATTTGTTGCATTGATGTTTTTATATCCCTTCTTTCAGATGGCAATTTTTTTTCAGTTCTGAGAATTGTTGAAGCTTGAGCTGTTAATCTGAAACCTAAGATTGTGGTTTAATGGTAACAAATGTTCCTCGCAGAATTTAGAAGTTCTTCAGAAAATGGGAGTTTACACTCAAATAACTTCTGAATGTGCTGTACCTATGGACAATACAAGTGGAGAAAGATCCAAGTTTCGTCCACCCATTTTTGCGCATGTAGTGATTGGCACTCCTGGTACAGTTAAGAGACTAATGTCTTTGAGGAAATTGAGTGTTACTGATTTGAAGATTCTTGTTTTTGATGAGGCTGATCACATGCTATCCAAGGTACGTATATTACTATACTCATTTAGCTCATTAAATTTTGATTTGGTTCTTATGTATATTACTTATTATAATTGGTTTTTTTTTTTTGTTGCTCCGCACTTATATTTCTCTTCAGTTAAATTTGACCATTGATGGGACAATTAAATCGAAAGATATTGGTGATACATAGTGTTTGAGGCTTACTGTTTTAATTGGCTACGTTTCTTTATATTTTTGTTATGCTTTTAGATTTTTTCTGCAAAGGAACAATCGATGTTAATAAATCTGCTATTCCTCCCTGACCATATTAAAGTGTGTTATGTGCTAGATTGGTTTACTATCACAATTAGTTTATATAAATGTAATGCTAAGCAGATACTATCACAATTAGTTTATATAAATGTAAAGCCAAGCAGATACTGTCACAACTAGTTGCTACCACAAAATTTATACCAGTCATATTTTTAACTGTGATGTTGGTTTTAAGCATCAATATGCTGTAAATGCCATGTGCTAGGGAAGTGTCTGCTAATTTGTTCCTGCTACCTCGATTGGTTTTGGATTTCTCGACCGATTGCATATTTTGTTGTTAATTAAGATTCAATTGATGCAGGATGGGTTTCAAGATGACTCCATGAAGATAATGAAGGATATAGAGAAGTCCAATACTAAGTGTCAGGTTTGTTGAGCTCCCAACATAATAAGATATATTTCTTTGTTGACATATTCCCAATTATCTGATGCAAATGTTTCCTTATTGTTGAGGTATTTACCAAAAAAAAAGGAAAAAGAATATGCATAGAGAACAATGAATGGAAGAGGCAAGAGCTGATTATTTATGTGTGTAAATTACAATTCTGATTCTGTGACTTGTTTCTAGGTTCTTCTTTTCTCTGCAACATTTGATGAGGCTGTCAAGAACTTTGTGTTGAAGACTGTTAAAGATTTCAATCAACTTTTTGTGAAGAAGGAAGAACTTTCACTCGAGTCTGTAAAGCAATATAAAGTAAACTGTCCTGATGAGCTTTCCAAAATTCTTGTGATAAAAGATAGAATCCTTGAATTTGGGGAGAACTTGGGACAAACCATCATATTTGTGAACTCAAAACGAAGTGCTAGTATGTTGCACAAGGCACTTGTTAATTTGGGCTATGAGGTCACAACAATACATGGTGCCCTTACTCGTGAAGACCGGGACAAGATAGTTAAAGAGTTCAAGGATGGACTTACGCAAGTTCTCATATCAACTGACCTTCTTGCTCGAGGTTTTGACCAAAGACAGGTACATTTTCTAGTGTTCCAGATGGCTGTAGTATGAATTTGTAATTTTTGCTTAAACTGAAAATTACAGATATCATCACTCATATGCAGGTTAATTTGGTGATCAATTTTGATCTGCCTGTGAAGTATGAAACTCCTGATGAGCCTCACTATGAGGTGTACTTGCACAGGATTGGTAGAGCTGGACGATTTGGTAGTAAAGGCAAGTTTTTTTTATAAAAAAAAAAGCTATGGTTACTACAAACCTCTATATATTTGATAATGGGACTTTTAGATACGATGCTTAAAGTTTTCTTTTTCGTCTGCTTCTTTTTATATGTTCTGTATGGCCTGAGAAACGAAGTGGTATTATTTCTTTCTAGTAAATTATTTGATTAAAACTGGTTCGTTGGATCCTGCAGGTGCAGTTTTCAATTTCTTAATGACTGATGAGGACCACATGATCATGCAGAAGATTGAGAAATATTTTGACATTCATGTGACCGAGGTAATGGTGAAATCTTGCCATGGTTTATTGAATGTTTCTTTCATTGTTGCTTTTTGAATATGGAGAGGTGAAATAGATTCTTTAAGATCTTGCTGTAGAACTAGATTTTGATGATGTCTGCTATTTCAATCCATGTTTCGAGTTTTTTGTTATGTTTATTGTTTCTTCCCAAAAAGTTGTACATATGATCTTAGTCAAAACTTTTTTGTATCATGGCATAATTTTCTTTTACTTCTGGTGTAATTCAGGTATCTTCATGGAACAGCGATGAAGACTTCAAGGTTGCTCTCAGGGCAGCTGGGTTGGTCTGAGGTTAATTTAGAGCTAAGCAGAGAACCATTAGAGAATGGTTAAATATATATACCTTTTTTTTTTTTTTTGGATCTCGCGTCACTTGTGATACGGACTTTCCTGCAACAAGCAGAATCGACATTTAGCCAAGTGTGTGGAATCCGATTCGGAATCTAGGGTATGTTTGGATGTGAATTGACTTATTCCTGGTAGCTGTACGCAATGTAAAGTAGGTTGAAGCAGAAAAGTGGTGTACTTTCACCCGTTTAAGAAGTGCAAGGGAGATATGTTTAATAGAATTGGCAAAAATGTGCCCCTTGGACCTTAACTTTTATATCATAATTTAATTTATTTTTTAATAAAATTTAATTTATATTTTTTAACATTTAGTAAGTTTGTAAACTGATGATATTTTAAATTTTCGTTAAGTTTTATATATGTAAGAATTTGATATTTAGTTTTAGTACTAAACTGAAAATTTACTATTTGTTTCTTACTTAATGAGGAAATTGAAGAATCACCGAGAAGGAAAAAATAGTTGGTCATTGAGCGATGGTCCTACGGTTGATGTCTTGTAAATCACTGCTAGTAATTATCATATCATTTACATAAAGAAGAAAGAGAATGCATCCCATACCAGTGTAACGAATGGAAAAAGCATGATCATATAGACTAGAGTGAAAACCACTATGACTAATAGTTGATATGAACTTAACAAACCAAGCTCAAAGGCCATATAGATCTTTTCAAACACGACAAACCTCATTAGGAAGATGATCATAACCAGGAGGAGTTACATATAAACTTTTTCAGAAAAGCTATTATTAAGAAACACATTTTTAGATCATTTAGAACATTTTCCATCGTTTAGTAGAAATAATACAAAGAAGATGCAAGCTACAGATACAAATGTTTCCTCATAATCAATAAAACCCTTAGCTACAAAGTGAGCCTTGTATTGTTCTATAGATCCATCAACTTTAGTCTGAATTTTGTAAACCTAATTACATTCAATAACATACTTGTCCAGTAGTAAACTAATTAAATCCCAAGTTTGAGTGCTTGTAAGAGTTTTTAGTCCTTCTGTCATTACTTTCTATTAAAGAGGGTTAGTATTAGTTTTGTTACAAGCATTAAGAAGTAATAGCAACATAACAAGGATAATCATGAAGAATAACATTGGGTTTTCTTATTTGAGTAGAAAAAGGAGGAATAGGAGGTGATGAAGACACAACAACATAAGGAGATGGAGTAGAACTGGTGATAGAATCCATGATAGGAAGGAATTCACTAGAAGTAAGGGAATATGAATTGACACTGATGGTCCTACAAAATAATTATAGGAAAATAATATAGGGATCAATTAGAAAGAAAGGAGTATATTAAACAAGAAAAGATGGTAGAGTAGAGAACATCTTATATTCCTGTAATTAGAAATGATGGGAAATTTGAAAGCATTTTGAAATAGGATCAAAATACCTATAATCCTTATGTTCAACACAATACCCTATCAAAAAACAAAATCTGGTTCAAGGTTTCGGTTCTGTATATTCATGAGGATGGAGAAGTATAAAGTAAACACATTCAAAGACACAGACATATTGATAATTAGGAGTTTGGTTGTACAGGAATTCATAAAAAGATAAGTTACTAATGGTAGGGATATGAATCTAATTGATAGTGTAGATAGAAGTGGGAGTTGCTTCCTCCAAAAAGATTCTAGACAAGAAGATGAAATGAGAAGGGCTCGAACATTATCTAAGATATGTCTATGTTTGCATTTTACTCATTCATTTTGTTGGGAGATATTTGGATAAGAATACTAAACAATGGGCCTATTCTGGGATAAAAACTGAGATAATGTTGATTTTTTATACTCTATGGCATTATTAGTTCTAAGAATTTTGACAAGACGAGAGAAATAAGTTTTAATTATAATAGCAAACTTAATATACACTTGAGGTAACTCATATATAACTCATAATCATCCACAAAAATTGTAATAGTCGACCTCCAAAACTACTAAGGGGTAGAGTATTAGAAGCTTTCATTTACACATAATATACAGAGTAACATGAGTTACATCATTATATAATTAATTTGGTGCATTTAGGATATGATTTTATGATTTCATTCACATGCATAATATTAGCATATACATATTATGCATATACATATGAATCATGATTTAGAAATATGAAAATGAAGTGACAAAGATTTTATATGCACTTAATTGACATGTTTTGGAGTATGAAAGTTGCAAAATGAATTTGACATGATTGTGCATTTCTAATGTCTTTAAGTGACAAGACAAGTTGACATGTGAAGATTTGGGATGACTAAACTTATGAAATGAGTGACATATGGCTTAGAGAATTAAGTGACATATTGTAGTCATAAACGAATGTGTACCATCTAAAGAGGGGACATGTATCTTACTTTAATACATGACAAGTGTCCTTTAAAAAAGAAGGGAACACTCATCCTACACCATATGACTCATGCATTCCATGGTCATTTTCTTTTGTCATTTTTCTGGCCATATACTCTCCATCTCCTCTCTCTCATTGTTGAAACCTACACCTATCTAACACCTTTGAATTTCTGCCTTAGTTCTGAACATCACCACCCCAAAACCCATGCAAAATCCATCATAAAGATAACTATAGAGACAGAACATTGTTACATATATTGTTGTCTCTTTCTTCTAGTCATGGTCGAACCCATCATACCCCTTCAATCAGTGACGGAGCCAAGGACGGAAATATGGGGGGCCCAAATAAAATATAAATTTTATAAAATAATTTATATCAAAATTAAATAAAAAACAAAAGTTTATTAAGAATATAAAATAGCTAAAATTACAATGATCCTCGCCTACTTTTTATAGATTGAAATCTTTTCATAACAACATCATTGTCAATATTTGCAAATACATCTCTTTCAATGTAACACACTAAATA
>JANKOE010000004.1:53645624-53656567 GCA_026284465.1 Erythroxylum citrifolium
AAAATCAATTTGGCCTCTAAGAGAATCGAAAACCACTTCAAAGTTTCTGTCCACTAATGATCATACTAAACAGTACAGCAACTTGTAAAAATCATAACTCCACATTCCATGGTCCAAAAATTCCATACTTTATCTCAATAGAAAGATAAAAACATAATCTAAAACTTTCATGAAGAACTTAAACGCAATTTCAACCTCTAACTAGGTCAATTTTTCATTCAAAGTTTTTGCCCCGCTATTGTCAGCCTATACCAACTCCAAACTTTAAATTTTCATATCTTTCAATTCCCACTTCTAAAAATTACATACTTTATAGCGTCAAAAACATTGACAGACAAGCTACAACTTTCATGCAGACCACTTAGTCCAATTTAAACCACATCAGTATGATGATTGGCCTCAAAGCCGAGTACACGCAAATGTACATTTATGGTCATTTTTACAAAACAAAACACAATAACACTTAACTTTGACTGATCATAACTTTTACTCCCGATATCGAAAAATATCAAACTTTATGGCAACAGAAAGCTCTCGACAGAAGCTACAAGCTTCATGAAGATCCTTTTCTCAAATTCTGCTTAAATTAAAAAGTCAACTTTTATCCCAAAAAGTCAAACTTTCTGTAATTCTACAAATTCTCACACTTTTTCTTTTTATTTCTTGATTTTTAACTCCATTAAAGCAATTTATTCACTAACAATTTCATTTAAACTTCAAAAGCCATTTTAGACCATACCTTAACATAAACCTTAATAACAAAAGCATTTTCCACCTATCTTAATCTCATCTAACTATTCACATTCAAAATTTTATTTTTCTTTATTCATTCTAATTTCCTCATTTCATGCCACTTGACACTTCAAAATTTCAAGAAAAGTTCGGGGTCCAACAAAATTAATGGGTATGATTTTGAAATTACAGCAACGAGGCACAGAAAATGGGCCAATTGATGCCCTATCATGGTTACCTCCTGTTACTCTCCATGTAATGCAAGCAGTCTCTAAGCCTATAATAGCTCTTTGGCAGGCCCTACAGGAATTCTGTAGCCTCCCTCGGCACAAAATCTACAATTAGCCTAACAACATCTTATCAAATTCCTTGATTATAAGGTTCGAGATGGACTCCTCTACTACAAAAACTGAGTGATAGATCCTAAAGAGTAAACAATCTAACCTTTAATTTTGACCAAGTCTCATAATACACCCATAGGTAGATATGTGGGAATTTAGGGAACTTTAGCTTGCATATCCTCTGTCTTCTATTAGTCCAACATATTACAATAGATAAAGGATTTTGTAACTCAATGCCCGGTATGTCAGACAACTAAACCATTCAGCACAGCAACCAAAGTCTTCTTCCTCTTCCCATTCCCAGATTAATTTGGGACTTTGTCTCTAATGATTTTACACACATCTTCCTCCATCTATTAGTAAGACTACCAATATGGTTGTTGTTAACTAACTCTCAGAACATGCTCATTTTTCTCCACTTAGGCCACGATCCATTGCCTGTCAAGTAGTAGAAATTTTTGTAAAGGATATTGTCAGATTGTATTCCCATTTGTATTATGTCTGATTGTGATTCAGTGTTCATGAGTTCTTTTTTCTAGAGTTGTTTAAATTGCAAGACACTATTCTTACCACTAGCTGCTTGTACCACCCATAAATGGATGGACAAACCAAAGTAGTAAATTGATTTCTTGAAGATCACTTGAGATGCTTCACTTCTGAAATACCAAAACATTGGTTGCATTATTTATCATAGGCCAAGTAGCACTGCAATACTGCATAGCACTATGCCATTTGCATGACTCTTTTTTTTTGTCTTAAACCAGGGTATCCACCGGCGGACCCAGTGACTAATCCCCTCGCTGGTTTGTAGGCACCTCATAGGGTGAGACAGCTGACTTAAGGATTTAAGGCTGCTCCATACCCAAAGTCAAGGATCGAACCCCTGACCTTTGGTTAAGGATGGATGAGTCTCTGCCACTCAACCACACCCCTTGGGTTAAACGGATTTGAATGACTCTTTTCGAAGTAGTATATAGATGCCTACCACCTTCTCTCGTGGAGTATATTCAAAGCACCATAATTGTAGTTACTGTTAAAGACTTGCTAACAATATGCATATCCATTATGTCCAATTTCCACGAAAACCTTTTTTAGGCACGAAATCAAATGCACAATCAAGATAATTCCAGGCACACCAATATCACCTTCTCTATAGATGATTAGGTTTATTTGAAACTCAAACCATATTGCTAGATGTTATTGGGTAATCAATAGACTAACAAATTGTCAAGGCAATTTTTGGGCCTTTTTATGTTATAGAACGTATCAAACCTATTACATATCACTTGGAACTCCCTCCTTCTACAAAAATACAGATTTTTCATGCCTTAAACCTCAAGTATGTCCCTTTGCTAGAACAATTTGTGGACAATCGCCCTTTTTAACACCACTGACAATGTTAGGCTACAGAAAAATTCTATAATAAGGATGATTAATTCCCCGAGTGTTGGTTCATATTGGGCAAGCCAATCACCATCTAATGCCACTTAGGAGCCTCTACACAAATTCTCCCAAGACTTCCCAACTTCAACCTTGAGGACAAGGTTGCTCCGTAAGAGGAGGGCAATGTTACAGATACATAAGGGACCTAATCTAAAAGAAACAACTAGCTTAAGAATCTTTATGCACCCAATTGAACCTAAGAACTAATTTCCACAAGTCAGTAGAAGATACAACACATGTAAGAAGACAAAGACAATCAAATCTTAAGATTATGACTTGTAATATAGTTATCATAAAATGATTCTAGAAATTTAATATTTATAGTATTATACAATGATGAATAATATGTATAGTTGTTAAAACGGTATAAATTTCTATTATAAATAGAATGAAGACAAGCTAACAAGGTAGCTTACATACCCCCGAGAATTTCTTGTCTCTGTCAAATTTTCTCTGTCCTTCCTCCTTATATGTAATATTCTACCTAACCCAAATCTCAAAAACCACCCTAAACGATTAAATGAACTTACAAATGTTTATATGCTTATATAAACTTATCTTTAAAGCTAACAATTAGTCTTTGTCAATCATATAGGTCTAAGTGGCAGGGAGCTTGATTTCCCTTAAACAAGGTCTTGGGTGATTTTGTAAATGGAACAAATATTATGTTTCGGAAGTAATTAAATAATGTCTTGCCACTTTGTTCCTCTTAAATAAAGTCTCGAGTTCAACTCTTGTAAATGGGGCAAACAGACTCTAAAGGTCTTTACCCATCTTGTGAATTTAGCCACCTCGAATTGGAGTTCAATTTACCCCTTAATACTATCAACACTACTACATTAGTTAATTACACTTCAAGGTATAATTTTCATATAAGTTAGTTTCTTCTGTCGCTACTAGCGAATTTCACTTTGCTTTCTCATAAATGCTAATTAAACATTGGTTTAAGAACATTAATCTTGTACTTTCCAAACATGGATTAAAGAAGTATCTCTACCACTCAAAGCTCAAAACTTGGAACATTGGTCCATTGTAATATCATATTAAATAAACCGTGTCCTTAATGGACAACTCTTTCTTTTAAGTAATCATTACAACAGAATTTAGAAAAAATGAAATTGATTGACTGAATCATATTACAGGAATTGTCCCTTAATTATTGGAAGATGGATCTTTCCAGTAATCAGCATTTCCCTCTTATGATTAATGGAGGATGAGGATTACATTGACTAATTTTGCAGAAGGATCTCTAACACTTAATTTGCCCTCTCCCAGCACAAAGATCATCATATTAGAAAGAATTTGGTGATCCAGTTATGCTCCCCACCATCTGCAGAGAAATACAAGGCTGCTCCACTGGAACCTGCACAGATACATTATGACCAATAATGTCAGTTAAGGATTAGGAGGTACTGAGAAAATCAGTTGAAAGATTATTCCAGGAAATTTGGTGAAATCCTTTCTTATTGTCTAATATTTTTTAAAATTTCAGAATACAAATTCAGTTTATAATTGGTCTACGTTTTTTTTTCAGTCATTGTGTTAAAAACAAAATTTGAAGTATTAGAAGGTAAGTAAGTACAAGGTGGCCAGCTCCAAGAATCCAATAGAATGAGAAGTTCTTATAGGAACTGAGAAACCCCTTTGTGGTGGTCTTATGGTCACCGCAATATAAAGCAGTACGATTCTGACTCAAAAACTCCTCTAAGCCGTCCCATCTGACATATATGTGGTTAAACATTAATCCATTTTCATGAAAAAAATGAAAAGAAAAAGAGTTTTAGGCATACTTAAGCTTCTTGACCCATGCTTCTGTTCCTTTGGTTGCGCATATGAGGTCAAGCTAGAATACAAAACATTTTGTTAGTGTTTGCTTGCTTTTGATATTGAGTCTTACCATCAGAAATTAATATAAAAAGCTTGTTAATTAGCTATAAAGCTATATTTCACTTGTTTAGAGTATGATTTGCCCAATACACACCTGTCCATTATAAACAGTAACATTAATGCCCTTGGATAGTAGCTGGTCAACCTGGAGAAAATATACGATTTTAGGCGCTCTTGAACAAACACAAATGGAAGAAGATGAAGAGATTCTATTATGTGATTATCATATAATATCTGAATGGGACCAAACATATATTGTTTGTTTTTTCTATGGAACCTCCATCTATTATTACCTCTTGAATCCTAGGCTTCATGAAATCTCCAACCATTGCTTGAACAACCAAATATCCTTGTTCTCCCCATCTGTGGAACAACGATTGTTACCAATACCACGCATAACAATGAAGAGAAGTCATTTAATATAAACTCACTTGAGATCCTCAGGAATAATCTTCAGCTTCTTTCTGATAGGCCCATTCATGAGTTCATCAAGGTCGACACTCCTCTTTGCTGAAGCATTACCTGTAAACGTCCTGCTGCTGCTAAGATAGGTGGAGTACCTGCCCGATGCCAGTATTTTTAAACCTTCGGTTTTGGTGGTTTCACGTGGGCTAGTTTGCAGGTCAAGTAAAAAGTTATAGAAGTTCTGCAGAGGACAGGTGAACCGGCTCTAAGGTGTGAAAATAGACTGATATATATGTATAGATGTACGAATGTGTACCACATAGTTACTATTTTCTAACACAACTTCCTCGAGTCTTCTCCAAGTTGAAGTCGCCTCTTCATACATCCCTTCAGCAATTTGCTGCTGAATCTCCAATGCTAACCTGTTTTGGCAAATGAATGTGTTAGATATATATTTAGCTTTATTTTATTCAAATTTAAACATTACTTAGTAATTAACTATTCAATTTTATATAATGTAGCTGCACCTGTTTGACTCCTTTAATCCGTAATTGCTAATCCGCGACATGTCGCTGAGAAGAGGTCCCCATGAGAGCTGTATTATTTGGATATAGGAAGTCCAAACTTTTTAGAGGTAAATAAGGGCTGTCAGAAGTCAGAACTCCATTATAGTTGTGTTGACATACCACAAAGTCTTCAGGGGATATCCAACTATCTCCCAAAGCCACTCCTGGAGAAAGACAAAATTGTTTTTAACATCATTGTTTCCATTAAGATTTCTGTTCTAAGAGAAAACTGGAACGTTGCGTTACCTCCTAGTTGAAGCTTCAATTCCCCAACTTCATTGGCATGGAGAACTGAAACTCCAAGAGTTGCAGCAAATTTGCCTCCATATGACTCCGAAAAAATGTACAGAGGACCTTTCTGGAGTATCTGATCTCTATTACAGAGCTCCTTTAACAAGGTTGTCAAGTCAGTTGCAGCCTCTACATCGGTTTTCACCACCAAGCTCTTGTTCTCCACATAACTAAAACCAGTTCCCAAAGGACTATCCTACATTTCTCATAGAAAGAAAAAATATATGTATCAGGTCCATTAACTCCACTGTTTTTCATCAAAGGAAATGGAGGCTATGTACCACAAAAAGAAGATCTGCTTTTCTGAGCCATGTATAGTTACGGGGGGCCAAGTTGCCGTCCAATGGTCCTATTTCCATAAAGTTTCCAAACCCAACCCCAGAGCCACCCTGAATTATCAGGATCATGTATTATAGATCACAGGATTCTCAATTTGATGTATGTTAGTAATGTATAATGTATAGATAATTACTTACAGGGCCGCCTTGGAGCCATAGTATTGTGGGCCAAGGTTTTGTCACATCTTCAACTCTGAAACGACTTCTATAGAGCCACCAAAAGAGGTGCGCCTCTAGGTAAGAGAAAGTCCAATAAACGTTAGCCTGTAAATATACAGAATACAAGTGTAAGAATTATTTGAGAGACTTACTGGGTCTAACTTCGACATAGCCCCATTGTTCGGATCCATCCTCGGTTCCTGCTTCTAAAGCTATGCATGTGCGAAGTTGTAGTACTATAGTAAACGAGAGTACAAGGGAAAGTGAAAGAAGGGTGCACCTCGTCATGGCAATACAAACTGATCAAAAAGTTGAGAGGCACATGTCTCACTGTCACTCTGTTATATAGTAGCAAATGCAACTTATGATGAGCTAGCTTGAACTAGAAAACAAAATTAAGATTTAAGACGTCCGGCAATTCCAATGTAAGACAAAGCTGTCGAAATAATGGATCCATCATATATAACAGGTAGACACAGACAAATGAAGATGGTCTTGGACTGCTGGAGATGAGGACAGGAAAAAGGAGTATGAGGAACGAACTGTTTGTGAAGAGGCGATTCGAATCGAATGACATCAGCTAGATAAATGTATATGATTTTTTTCATACTTCAGGTTGTTATTTGTTGTCGTACATTTTTGTTTCGTATCTATGTATAAAATATGCAGATAAATAAGCCTGTAATGGGTGCATAAAAGCTACTAATATAACGTAAAACCAAAAGCCAGGACAAAAGAAAACTGTGTGAATTAATCTTATAATTCAGACTAAGAGATCATTTTGGAAGCTGTGTTAATTACTCTACGGCAAATATTATGTATATAATGCCGAAATATGTGCAATAGCCGTCTTTGTCTTGAAGTGTACAAGTTTCCTGAAGTCATTTCTTGGAGGTATTTCCCAGACAAACGAAAGAAATCAGATCCTCTGTCCAGTTTTACTCTGTCTTATTCTGTCTCATGGAATCTCAGCCATTTATTTTGCGGGACTCACGCGTGACCTATACGAGCCCTACATAAATAAATGACTGAGATTTATTGGACACAATAAAACATCATAATATTAAACAGAAGATCTGAACTCTAAACGAAAAAATTACACTGACAGCATATGCAAAGCAACAAGCAATAAACGAAGGATGCAAAGCAATAAATCAATATTTTTTATTATTTTAATAGTATTGTGGGTCTGCACTCTGCAGACTATAAATAACTATATATTATATTATTCTTGATTTGACTCCTTAAACGCTATGCTTATTCTTTAATAGAATAAAACATAACATTTATATTAAAATGTTAAGTTCAAGCAACTTGGTGTCCAGAACATCACTTTATATTAAAACGTTAAGTTCAATTCTAGAAGCATTATAACCAACAATTAGCATGTCGTCAATACAAAAAATCAAAATAAACAAGTAGCTCTCATAAAATTTCTAAACAAATACATAGGGATCAAAAGGAGTCTTCTTAAATCTTTATTGGATCATAACCGAATCAAGCTTCTTGTAGCATCGTATTGGATCTTGTTTTAAACCATACAAGTTTTGCTTTACCTTGCAAACATATTCATTCTTACCCTTTACCACAAAACTCTCCGACTACTCGATATAAATCTCCTCCTCCAAATCATAACAGAGAAAAGTAGTTTTCACATTCGACTATTAAACTTCTAAATCAAGACTAGTTGTTATACCAAGAACAACCTTGATAGAAGACATCTTAACAATACACAAGAAAATCTCTTCAATGTCAATTTCCTTTTTGTCTAAAGCCTTTGACAACCAACTTGGCTTTATATTATGTAAGGAAGAATTATCTTCATTCTTCACCTTATAAACACATCAATTCTATAAATCTTTATGTCCTTATCAAGTTAACCAGCTTAAACGTATAGTTGTCATATAAATATTTCATTTCATCTTTCGTAGTTGGAACTCATTCATCCTTATGATCACTCTTTATAGCCTCTTCACACACTCGAGTTCTCTTCCGTTAGTAAGGATGGAATTCTTTCTCAATCTACAATACTCATTAAAAGGTCCATATTACATACCACCATTATCAATATGAATGCATTTCAACTTCTTTCCATATTCTCATTAAACCAAAGCCTAAAACTGCTTAAAGGCACCAAATACCTGGTCTTTTAACTTTAAGATGTAAACCTAAAGTTTTCTTGAATGGTCATCAAGAAATGTCAAAAAATAAAGTCCACACTAAAAGTCATCTTCTTTATTAGATTACAGATATATGATTGCATCATCTCAATTAAGCAACAATGAGCTTCTTCTTTAGCCAAGTTCCCATATAAATACTCAATTTATCTCCTTTACCTGGGAGATAAAATCATTGCCTTGGATTTGAACTCTTTCAATTTCTTCCACAACCTTCTTCAGAAATACTTTCATCGAATCCTAGAATTTTTGGCTACTCTCCTTCAATGTAATTTAATCACTCAATCTTATAACTTCCCAAAATTTTGCAACTATGGTAGCAAGCTTTACAATTGCATTGCTAAGTACCTAAAAATCCATTGCAATAGCTTTTTTGTACATCAAAATGCAAGAAAGTGATTTTGATTATAATTTATATTGAAAAGACGATAACCTTCAAATCTTATAATTTCTTGTATAACAAAATACAAAAGAGTGATTTTGCTATCTGTACCCTTAACACCAAATAGCTTCAAGAGTGTATCTAGCTTGAAGGCATGAACATTATCATGATTAATGCTAACATTCATATGGTTTCTAGTATTGAGAACTACTTGTAGAAGCTTTAAAGACATTTTATTGTCTCACAAAATGCCCAAATTCATGATTTTATAGATTATGATTTTAAATCATTTTAAGATTTTATCTTTAAGGGTTCACATTATTTATTTATGTGAATAATGCAGTTTTTTAAATTAAAAATGTCAACTAAACTAAAATGACATAATCGTGAAGTTATTTTATATGATTTTCAAATATTAAGATTTAAAGTCTAACTTAAATTTTGATGTAAATGTTAAGAATAAAAAGTGTATCTTCAGCCATAAAAAATATTTAACACTATAATACTTGTGCTAAAAAAAAACCTTTGATCTCTATTTGGTGAATGTGTAAAAGAATTCATCTGAGATAATGGGAAGATCTTCATCTAATTGTCGATCCTTTATTAAACCCTAGTGCCAAAGAATTATGTCCATAAATGGTTCTAAATTTTTCAATAAGCTAATGACCATTACTTTTTTTGCATTGTTGGACAATAATTTAGGTTTGAAATAGATTACATCTTTGACTTCTTTTATACAGGAGAGAGTGTAAGAATGGTAAAAAAGTTAGAGTTTACTTCAGTTCAATCTAATTTAAAGTTAATAGAATTCGATCGAATTGATCGAACTTCGGGTTGGATTCAAATATTTTATTTTAAAATTTTAAATTTTGAATTGAGTTCAGACTTTAATTTTATAACCTAGTCTTACATGAAACTTGACATATATATTAAGTTAGTTAGGTTTCTTCTTTTCTCTTTATAAGTTTGTTATGGTCGATCTTTGATGGAATTTCAATGGAATTTAATGGTGATGGTAGGTCTTAATAGTGAGGTAATCCTACTCCTTTCACTGCCAATACAATTTTTTTAGTAGTGACCTTTTGGCAGTGGCATTAGCCACTAACTTAATAATTGGTTCTAGAAGTTAATATTAATTATTTTTAGGAAATCAATTTACTACACTAAGATGAAATAATGGCTCTATTAGATTTAATTGAGCTAATATAGTTCTTGGAATTACTGGTTGTTGATCCTTGGAGTCACGGGCATCCTAAACCCGACCTCAAATTTAGCGATGAATTTTTTTTAAAAATTGTACGTCACTAAGTTAGTGATGGACATATTTTATTCCATTGCTAAAGATTAACTAAGGCCGTTTCTCTAACAACTCATTTCGTTGGTAATTTCCGTCACCGAATTTACTTACTGACAAACAATTTTTATATTTTGTCAGTAATTTTCATCGTTAAATTTTATTTTCCTTGTAATGTACGATGATGAGTGTCAATAATGAGAAGAGAAGAATAAGGCCAGGATGGAGAATTTTATGTTGGTTCAACTTGGGTTGGTGGCTGAGGGTACAGGCTTTGGGTGGACTTTGGATCACTTGAAAACAACATGATATAAGGTCGATTGAATTTTAAGTTATACTTGAATCGTACCTTGAAAAGGTAATCACCTGATCAGGCTTAACTTGATCCATCGCTATACTTAAAAGAGTGGAGCCAACCTCAAAGTGCATATGATTCATAATTACAACTGGGCTAACTCCATCATCCAAGGTGTTAGAGAGGGTCTAAGAAATTTAAACACTAATATTAATAAGCTCCTCACATTAAATTAAAGTGACGTATGTATATTTATTGATTTAGATCTTTATTTAAAACAAACCTTCATAATTTTATAGATTAATAATTTTTAATCTCTCTTAAATTTTATTTCTATTATTTTAATAGTTAGTAAATATCTTAAATTTTATACGAATTTCTTTTTCACAAAATCAGTTCAATTCTAGTACTCAATAATAAAAAAATTAAAGGTAATTGGTTATTTTATTAGAAAGAAAATAAAGTCAATTTATATAAAAGTAATAATATTATATTTCAACTCAAAATTTTAAAAACTATAAAAAAAAGTAATTTGAGAGTAAAAGTATCTCCGATCACTAGGGGCATATTCGTCATTTATACTATTTTCTGTCTCTGTCCCCTACAACCAAACACATCTGTCCTGGAGACGGA
>JANKOE010000004.1:53727647-53743225 GCA_026284465.1 Erythroxylum citrifolium
TTTTTTATCTTTTTAAATCATTTTCTTAAACAAAACTTAATCTAAATTGAGTGGTTTCTAACATCAATCTCTATGGGATTATATCTGTTTTTAACTACAAGTAACGACTCGTATACTTACAATTTTTGACATAAAACTAATAGTTTGATTTGCAAACAAACAAGTTTTTGGCTTCGTTGCCGGGGAATGATTTGTTTAGCATCTTGTTTAGTTTAGGTGACTTTGGTTTAATTGTTTTTGATATTTTTCCTTGTGTATTTACAGGTGCATGAACACAAGGGTCATAAGAAGATCTACCGAGTTTAGTGAAGAAGAGCTATTTGACATCACAAGACACGAAGGAGAGCTAAGAAGATCTAATCACCAGGAGACATTACAAAGGAATATGGTGGAAGAAGGAGAACTAAGAGGGCCGAGAGAACATTGACGGATTTCATGAGGCCCAGATTTAGTCCACAAGGAGTCACAAGGCCTACGGTTCAAGCAAACAATTTTGAAATGAAGCCTACACTCCTCAACATACTCCAAAATAGTGTTTAATTATATGGGTTATCAAGTGAAGATCCCAATGCCCACCTAGAAAACTTCTTGGAGATATGTGATACTTTTAGGTTTCAAGGGATGTCTGATGATGTTATGCGGCTTAAAATATTTCCATTCACTTTACGAGATCGAGCCAAGGTATAATACAACTCACTTAGTGCATCTCAGATTACCACATGGGGGCAAGTAGCCAAAGCCTTCCTTGCCAAGTATTTCCCTTTCACAAAGACTACTTGGATCATTAAGGAGATTACAAACTTTTAGCAAAATGATGTGGAGTCTTTATATGAAGCTTGGGAGAGGTTCAAAGAATTGCAACGAAGTTGCCCACACCACAACCTTCCAACGGAGTTCTTACTCTAGACATTCTACAGTAGTGTGAATCAAACTACAAGAGGGACAATTGATGCAGCTTCTGAAGGGTCTTTGATGAGGAAAACCATAGAGGCAGCTCAGGATCTTTTGGAGGAGTTGGCCAGTAATAGTTGCATATGGTTAAATGAAAGAAGTAGGCAAGGCACAAAGGAACAAAACAGAATGATTCCAATTGATTCTGTTACAGAGTTGCAAGCCCATATTACCGCTCTCACTCAAAAGTTGAACAATATGCAATGAGCTTCTTCATCCACAGTCAAAGCTATTCAAACCTAATACGAGTTATGTGGGCAGGATAACCATTGCACAACATAGTGTTTCTTGTTATGAGTCAGTGGCACAGAATAGGTAAATTACTTGGGACAACCACAATAAAGAGGTAACAATCGATAATCTAACACTTATAATCTAGGGTAGAAAAATCACCTAAAATTTTCTTGGAGTGCTAATAATGCAGGTGGCCTAGCAAGACCTCCAGTTTCTCCTTAATTTCAACAAGATTGATTTGGATGCTTGGACAACAAGATGAATAGGAAGATAGAAGCGATGAACTTGATGAACTCTAAATTTGCAACCCAAGAAGAGTACCAGAAACAGATGTTTACAAGCCAGGATGCAATCTTGAAGAACCATGCTTTATTCATCCACAATTTCAAGGTTCAGGTAGGCCAACTTGCTACTGCCTTATCTTTTAGAAATGTAGGTAGACTACTAAGTAGCACTGAGGTAAATCCAAAGGAAAAACTCAACGTGATCACACTTAGGAGTGGTAAGCAATTAAAAGAACCAAGTGTGCTATAGGAGAGGCAAACAAAGGAGAAGGGCAAGGAGTTAGAAGGGAAGAAGGAGGAAGAGCAAGAAGAAGAGAGGCCATACATCCCACCACCACCCTACAAACCTAAGCTTCCATATCCACAAAGGGTTAGACAACATCAGGTAGATATTCAATTCTCCAAGTTCTTGGAGAAGCTGAAGAAGCTTCAGATTAACTTGTCATTGGTGGAAGCATTGGAGTGCATGCTCAAGTATGCAAAGTTTCTTAAGGACATACTCACACACAAACACATTTGGGAGGACAATCAAACAGTAACCCTGGTAGGAAATTGTATTTCCATCATTTCAAGCACCTTGCCATCAAAACTGCAAGATCCAGGGAGTTTTACGATTCTAAGTGTTGTTGGTGACTTTGAATTTGCTAAATGCTTATGTGATTTAGGTGCCACTATTAATTTGATGCCTTTATCTATTTTTAGGAAACTGGGCTTAGGATACATCAAGCCAACATCTATTCTCATTCAACTTACAAATTAATCCATCAAGAGGCCATTTGTAGTTGTTGAAGATGTATTGGTAAAAGTAGATAAATTTATCATTCTGGTGGATTTTGTTATGTTAGATTTTGAAGAGGATAGGAATTGTCCTTTGATTTTGGGTAGGCCCTTTATGAATACTAGTAGGGCATTAGTTGATGTATATGAAGGGAAGCTTGTTTTGAGAATTGGTGACGAATATGTTTAATTTAATATGTATAAAACTCTAAAGAAACCAATGGATGATATTGTATATATGAATATTGATATTGTAGATGATTGTGTGAAGGAAGTTGAAAAGGAGGTTGTAGAAGTTGTTGAAGTGAATATGGATGAAGGTGTGAATGAAGAAGAGTTATGTGAGGAAAGTGAGCAAGAGAAGTTGGAGATATCAGATTACCATCAAGACTTCTTATCTACCATTTATTGGAACTATTTAACTGACTTGCCTGATTTTAATGCTCACATTCTTAGTCATAAACGGTTGCTTTTGCACAAATTCATATGTTATGTTGTGCTTTCTAAAACTTAAAGAAACAAATGCTCCACTAGGGAGTCATTTTTATTACGGTTCTTAGATGAAAAGATTAAGCCTAACATGTTCTCTTATTTTTCTTAATCTTTGATCTAATCTATGGCAATGAAGGGAATAACCATAAGAATGGGGTATTTAGCCACTGCTTTGGCTCTGCATTTTATGATTGATCTTATTGGACTAACCCCTGCTTCTTGTGAGTATTTTGATGCATCGTACTTAAGACGTGCGGAGATACTACTGCATCACAACATAGAGCTTTGAGATCCTCAAACACAAACACAGGTTTTTAGGTAGAGTTTTAAGTTCTAGACTTTCTCCGAGCTCATATGAATCAAGTGAGGAATCAGAGGGGCCAACAGATTGGGAGAAAGTATACATACTCCTAGCCAACAACAACAAAAAGACACAGTAGCAGCTTAGCCAAATGAATGAGCAAATGTAGCTGATAGCCCGCCAACAGTGGTACCTGAAAAAGAAAATCCACAAGTCTTGGGATATGCAAGGACTCCACGTGCCATCTCCAACCCTATCGCCTCTTCTCTCTCTATAAGCTGTATTTGTTTGTTTGTTTAATTTTTTATAGTTCTTTTGTGACTATTGCATTGGTACTTGTTTTGTGTTGTGGGTTTTGGCCTTAGTAATTATGTTCTTTGTTTGTAGTTATATCATCACAAATTGAGGACAATGTGTCCTTCAAGTGTGGGGAGGTAGCTTGGTAGCTAATTATTTGATGTTTGTGTTTACATTGCATTTTGGCATGTCTTGTAGGTTGCATATTAGGTTGCTAGTTCTAGGTTTATCATTTTTCCTGCATTTGAATCTTTGAGATAGAAGTTGTTGCCTTGTGATTTTATCATAATGGTCAGAATAGGATTAAGTCATATGTTTGAAGATTGAATTAGGCCATTTAGATAGAAGGTGAACCATACGGATTGGCTTAAATAGTTGGTTACGTAGGCTTACTCAAAAATTGATATTTAAATGATTAGGTGATGTGTAGAAACATGATGGATGTTCATTTGAGCCTAAGTGAGGAGTTGAGCCTATATGACTTTATTCCATAGTCATATCATTTCCTTGATTGTGTGATACTCCCATAGGTAGTACCCCTTGAACTTGCCCTGAACCAATTTGAATCTACTAGATGCATGCTAAATAGTAGTGATTAAGGCCCTTGTTCTTTTAGCCTTTGACTTAAATGAACAACCTATATCATTGTCCCTTACAAACCCCTTTGATCCTTTGACCTTTTTGTTTTTAGAAAACACCTCATTTTAAACCTTTAACCCTATTAGCCTACCCTATCATAAGTTTAATAAAGTGCTAAGTTTGCATTAGTTTGGGATTTTTTACTACAATTTTAGAGCACATTACATCTAGTTGCTAATGTTAGTTTGTATTTCTTTATTATTGTTCAAAAAGAAAAAAAGATAAAAGAACAAAACAAAAAAGAAAAGGAAAAGGAAAAAGGAAAAGAATAACATATAGTAGCAACAATAAGTGCGGAGTAGTTAGTTATATCCATTTGCATGTCTCAGAAATCATTTTATGTCCCTTTGCATACTTAGTGTTCTATGAGTGCTTGTGATGAGCCCTCAAACCTTTTTGACATACCTTAAACCCTAGCCCATTACAACCTTTAGCAAAGTCTTTTAAATCTATTTGTGCATGTAATCACTGTGGAGAAGAATTGGTGTATTTGCAAGCCTATGGTAGTGTACTTTACTATAAGGAGTCTTGAGCGAAACACTAACCTTAAACACTTGAATGAAATGACTAAATTCTATAAGGAATATCCATTTTGAGTCTATGCTTGCCTTTGATCGATAGTGTCATAACTTGAGTTTGTTTATACATGTCAATGAAAACTAGTAATGATGTGTGTAGTAATTAGACGTTCGAGTGGTCAAAGTTTGAAAGATTGCATCATCTTAATCCTTGGGATGATGAATTTATAGAATGGATTGGTTGTGTTTGATTTTGCTTAATGACAAGCAAAGGTTTCAGTGTGGGGAAGTTAATAAGTGTGTTTTTAGGTAATGTTTCTAGTGTGTTTTCATGTGTTTTAAGTGCTTCTTTGTATGTTTTAGTTTTAGTTTATTTGATATTTCACATCTTTTGCATCTTTTCTCGATATTTGAAGTGTTTAGTTGTTTCTTTACATTATCTAGTGTTTGAGCGTTTTGGAGCCTATTTGTAGGATGGATTGATGCACCTTGTTGATGAATTGTGCAAGTATCATATTTGCAGCTGTGGATGTGGTATAGGTGATTTAATGGCACCACTGGGCAGACTTAGAGAATTTAGATGACAATGAAATCTAGTGGAGAGGAAGGACAATGTGTGACGAGCTTTCAGTTCAAATTACAAGTCAATAAGAGGTCCGGAGAAGAAGTTATGGCCAAAAGAGTGAAGAGTGCAGAAAGCTGTCAGCAGCAGTGCACAATCCTGCAACTACCAGATGACCAGCTCTCTCAAGCACGAGGGTGACAGGCGGAACTCGCCAAGCTTAGGTTAAACATGGGATTTTAAGTGGTTTGACCCTCCCCTTGACATATATAAAGGCTCTAAACCTTAGGACTCTCGGTCCATCTGAAGACACACCAAAAATAGAAAAAGTGAGACTTTTGGAGGCTAGCCAAAGAAGGGAAACACAAATCTACCTTGGAAAAGTGGCGACAACATCAAGATTCAGAAATTTTCCAGCTTTTTGGAGTAGAGAAAAGGAGTTCTTGACTTTACCCAGTTTTAATTCTTTTCTCTTTATGACTTTTAGTGTGAAAAACATGGATTTTGTTGGATTGGTCATGATTATGAGTAGCTAAACACCTTGTAGGAGTTGTTCTTGAACTATTTGTGGAACTCTTGTTTTTTTGGATGCAATGAAAGATGTTTTGTGATATTTATTGTGCCTATACCATACAATAGAACAAGAGGGTGAGTGTGGGTATTTGCGTTGGGTAGTGAAAAGAGAGTTAGCTCCTAATGGACCTAATAAATATTCAAGTTTTTCCAAATAGTTGAAGAGAGATCTTAGCCGTTTTCTTAAAATCACCTATAAGAGTGCTTAAAATCTTGTTGAAGGATTAGGAGAAGTTGGTAAGTCTAGACATAGCATAACTAATTCTAATCCATTCAATTAGGGTCACCTAATTACGCCTTGAGAGAGGGTAATTAAACATTAGAAAATCTTGGGTCAAGCATAATTGGATCAAGAACATAAGAGGGAAGCAACATAGGGATATAGTAACTCCTAATTTTAATCCTTGGCCATCAAATTACTGCACTTTGCCTTAATTGGTTGTTCATTGCTAGTTTAATTAATTTTTATTTAATTTCTAGTTTTTAATCTTTTGAAATCATTTTTCTTAATCAAAGCTTAACCTAAATTGAGTGGTGTCTAACATCAATCTCTATGCGAAGATATCTATTTTTAACTATAAGTAATGACCCATATACTTGCAGTTTTGACGTAAAACTAATAGTTTGGTTTGCGAACGAACAATGGCTAAATCCTTTTTATGTGTAAATAGAAGGATCCTTAATGTTGTTTTCGTATAGATTGAATTCAATTATTCTATAAAATATTTTTATATATTTGAAATATTTGTGATTTTATTAAACTCGATTAGATAGAAATGAAAGCTTAAATCATATCTTAATTTTTATGCAAACGTTCGAAAGAAAATGTTTGTAAATTAACCTAGGCATTGATTGTAGGAACTGAATAGAGTGCTAGAAATATACCTAAATGATTCTTTTGGTATTAGATTTAAAACTTTTAGTAAGTTTCAAAGATGTTAAAATGTTATTAAAAGTCCTAATTAAATAACAATATTGGTTAATGAATCTAAAAATAGGTGCTTGTATAACGAACGATGACAACTTATTAACTTATGAAATTTTACTGGTCTAAATGATAAAATCTTTGAAATAATTAAATCATGAATATAAGGTGATGCTAGAGGGAATCCTTATCTACATATTTCATTACCTCTTATTTCTTATTTATTGATTATTTGATTTGTTTAGGTTTTAGTGGTATCTTAACTTGTTTTTTATAATTTTAGGTCTGGATTGAATCATTAATCCTTGTAAGAATGATACTCTACATATCATTGCATTATGATAAAACAATGGGTACACTTATCTAAATTCAATAATATTAAGGTTAGGAAAATGATAATTAAGTTTTTGATGTTGATGTTGGAGATTTTAGTAATGTTAGAGACAAAAAATTATTAATCTAGTCATTTTAATTCTTTTTATTTATATTATTTTATTCAATTATTTTTGTTTTCATGTTTTTTTTTATAATTATCTCACATTTGGAATACTTGGTGTATGTTAAAAAAAAAGGAGTAAGTCTTCTAAACTCTATAAAGAAGATCCAAAAATAGAGAAGACACTTCTTTGGGCACTCAGAGATTGAAAAAAGTCATCAACCTAACAAATCCAATAATATGACAACACTGAAGGAGAGCATATAACCATGTTAATTATGTGAAGCCATCACTCAAGGGGATATAGTCTAGCATATCCAGATCGGAATTACAACAAATAACTTTGAGATCAAGTTGAACATCATTCAAATGTTGTATCAATTTATACAGTTTGATGGTTTACTTGATAAAGATCTTAACGCGTATATGGCTAGAATTTTAAAGATATGTGATTATTAAGGTTATTCATATTTTTATAAGAGATAATGCGAATCAGTGGGTGATGTCATTACCGACAACTTCGATCACCACATAAAAAATTTAGAAAAAAATTTCTTGGCAAATGAGTTTCTACTAGTAAAGATTGCCAAGCATTAGGATGACACCTGTGCCTATTGATAAGATGATAAACAGATACTCTATGAGTCATTAGAGGGATATAAGGATCTACTAAGGAGGTGTTAATAACATAATTTTCTTATATGGTTGCAAGTCTAGATGTTCTATAATAGTTTGAAGTTTGACACGTTAAATTTAAAGGTTAATCAATTAGTAACATTGCACAAGAACTTAAAGTTTCATATTGGTCAGTTAGTTAATTCCACCAACACCAAAGGTAGGGATCTCTTCCAATTAAGACAAAATTGAATCTAAAGGAGGGTGCAATTGCAATCACTTTGAGTAGTGGTAAGGAGCTAACATATGACAAGAAGGGAAGAGCTAAAATAAAGGAGGTTGTTGTTGAGGAATGCCCTGCTTTCCTCTAAAATAAGTTACCAGATAAATTAAAAGATCCACTTATTCCTTATAACATTGACAACTTGTATATAGACAAGGCATTAGTGAATTTAAAAGCTTGCATAAACTTAATATCATATGTTATAATTGGGCTTAGAATATTCTAAACTCATTAAGATATGTATCTAATTAGTTGATAGATCAATTAAACATCTTATAGGCAAGTTCCTATATTCACTTCCTCAATTAATTTCTTCATCCTCAATATGAAGGATGACTTTAAGATACCCATAATCCTAGGTCGTTCTTTTTTTGTAATAACTGGAGCTATTATAAATATTTAAGAGGGGCAATTGATACTTGGTGTTTAAAGAGAAATTGTCACGTTTAATATCTTAGATGAATTTAATAAGACCTTTTCTTATATATTATTAATATTGTGTTCTCATATTCTTTTAAGGAATTTATCAAGTAAGATGCATTATATGAAAAAAAATAAAAGGAAACTATGTAGGTTTGACAACAATTTAAAGTTAAGGATGAATAAAAGGAAAAGTTGTTGAGGATGGTTAGGAAGCATAAGAAAGCATTAGCACGAGAAACCTCACAGATCAAAGGAAGCAACCTTTCGTATCACACTAACAAAATTCTATTAGATGAGGACTGTAAGTCTGTCACCATGACTCTTTTTAGAATAATTGTTTATCTTTAGTTTTATATGTTCATTTTGTTTTTTTTTCATTTTTTCGTTTTTTATATGTTATTGGTTTTTCATACTTATGACAATTCTCATGAACTTATATCAGTTCAATATCCATAACTTAGCTCAAAAAAGTTTGTTTAACTTTAATTTCTTTTACCTATCTCTACTTTTTTGTATTGCTTATTTCTTTTATGTTTTATATTTGCATACATTGAGGATAATGTATGATTAAGTATAGGGTAGGGACTATATGAGCCAAATTTAAACAGGAAACACTCTTTAAGTGGACCAATCTAATTGTATTTAATTTAGTAAATTATAATTCCATTAAAATATACAATGGAAATGAAGTACCTAAAGTGATCTGTCAGATGGTTACATTGCTTTATAATCCAACTACACTAGGTTTATGAATGTGGTAATTAAGGAGTATTTTATTTCAAATTTAAGTGAAGATTCTTGAGAATGATGCTTTAATTAAATGATGTAATCATATGTATAATTTTAACTTAGCTTAAGTTTAGAATTTAGCTATAGCTTATTAATTTATATTGATTGTGAATTAATGTTTAAAAAGGAACAAAGTTTGAGCATTAAATAACTTATATTCCACTAGTTTGATTTAAGTAATATATCAAAGGACATCGAAAGATTGAGAACATATTAGATGCATTATATTCTTCTTCTTTTTTTACAATTCTTTTGTTTTTTTCTATTGTTTCAAATATCATAAGTAACTATTTTATTTTAATATCGAGATAAGAGGAACCTTACTGTTTTTTTAATATAAATTGATTTTAGTTATTCTATAAAAGAGTTTTATACTTCTTAAATATATGTTACTTTTACTATTGATTGGATAAAAGTGAAAGCTTAAATCAGATCGTAATTCGTATTAAGATGTTTGAAAGAATTTATTTGTGGATTGGCCTAAGCATTGATATTGGAAATTATAAGGTGCTAGAAATAGATTTATATATGTAATTCTTTTGGTATTAAAGTTAATTTTTTAAGTAAATTTCATATATCTTAATGAACACATATATGTTTTGATCAAATAGTAATATCATTTAATCAATTTTGGGATAAGTAGTTATACATCAAAAGAATAATATTTATTAACTTAGGAAAATTTTCGGTCCAAATGATAAAGTATCTTAAATAATTAAATCATGAGTAAAAGGTGATGATAGGAGAAATTCTTATGTAGATGTTGAATTATCTTTGATTTCTATTCTTAATATGCTTGATATAATATTAGGTTTATATTGAATCAATCACATTCCTTATTGTTTTCTAGATAATAGTAGGAAAGTTAGATTTAGTACTCACTTAATCCTCGTAGGAATGATACACTACGTATCACTAGACTACTATAAAATGATAGTTATGCTTGTCTAAAGATACGCCTTTTTGATGCAGCTACTTACCTTCTAAATAAAGTTCCATTTAAATTAGTTAATAAGGTTCATATAAGACATGGAATGGTAGGAGACTAGAGTTATTGTACCTAAAGATTTAAGGGATGCTTATATGAAATGTGTAATATATAACACCCTTAAAGCTAAATAAAATAAATGCAAAATTTTGAAATGTTTGAAAGAAATGTAAATAATAATTTTATCATCATATTTGTCTTAAAACATACTACTTTCATAGCAAAATAATTTATTCTTAAGGAAAGTAGTAGAAGTTAAGTCAAACTTTGCAAAGTTTAAGAACCACAAATTCACATTTAAATGGAATAAGAACCTCAAGTTGATAAATGTGATGTACAACCAAGGGATTAAAAAAACATATCATCTATGACACGCTATTAGGATTCATCATTCCCAACTAGATTTGGTCTACATATTAAAAAGGAAAAAGAATGGATTTCTTACATAAGATAAGTGTGATACTTTAGAGGACCTAATATATGTTTGATATTGGATTTTAAAAATGACCTAAAGCCATGAGATCTAAAATAAAAACCCATATACACAAACCAAGTATGAACTTTAACAAATACACCTAATGGTTTGAATGCAAGTGGTTTTGAAATAGGAAATCAAAATGGAAGGAAATGTACACACATGTAAAGTAAGGCTAGTAGCTAAAGGTTGCAACCAAAAACATTAAGTTAATTTTATGGAAACTTTTTGGCAATACCAACGCTTAAGTTCGCGAAGATCTTATTAGTTATAGTTGCATGCCATAATTATAAAATTTGGCAAATGGATGTTAAAAATCATTTCTCAATGATAATTTATTTGAGGATATGTATGTGACATAACCTAAAGGTTTTTCTAGAGTAAAGATCTATTTTATTTTGGTTGACTATCATCATAATCAGGTTAAAGACTAGCATATAGATAATCATAAACTCTTAGTTTAGCTGCTCAATATAAAAATAAAATATTTTTAATTTGTTAAAGAGTTGAACTAAGAGTTTAGAGTTGTCTAAATACTAGTTTTAGTCTAATCACGACAGTAAAAAGTCACAATCACGTCACGTATTTTCTTTCAATGTTGATGTATTAAGATGAAAATTTTAAATATTATTAATTATATAATTGAGACCGAGTACATTTTAATGTTTAAGATGACAAATGGTATATTGATAGACATTAATCTTGATATATAATTATAAATTAATTAATTAGAAATTTCAAAATAAATTATAATTTATCTAATTCTAATTTATACTTGTTATCAATATATTTGGAGCTAAACATCACATATATAAAGTAATTAAAAAAAGGAAATTTAAATTTAAATTAAGTTAGTTTTAATTATGAAGTTAAGAAAATTCAAAAGTCAAATATAAGATATTTGAATTTATTAATTTTAAATTCTAATTGTGTAATTGAAGTTATACTTTAACTATAATTTAGAGCTTGATTTTAATTAGACATAATAAACCTTAACCTTGCTCTATAAAAAGGGGATGTCATTAAGTTAGCACTCATTCTCTAAAAGTTAGAGTTCTCTTTCTTTCCTATGTAGACAATATTAGAGGTTGAACAATTGAACAATTATGGTTGACTCCTTCTTTAAAGAAAAAAAAACTGTTTTTTCTAGGAACCAAAGTCCAGTTTGTCTTTACTCTTTTATTTTCTTTATTGTTTCAAGTTATTATATTTAAGTGATCCTTCTAAATATTTTCAAAACTATTATATTACGCTTATGATATGATCGTAGTTAATTTCTTATAATTAATTACAATGTTTGTTGCATTAATTGATCTTTCAATTAATAGTCTTATTATTTAACAATAGTGAATTGGGTATAAGTGGAATATTTTACCTAAAATTGATATTTAGATTAAGGTACCATTATGATATAGGTTTCCATAAACACATGTCCATCGCTACTTAATGTAGTTGAATTTGATTGATTTAACAGGGATGGTTTCTCGAACCTATACCCAATTGTAAGTGAATAAGTAAGTAGATTATGGGATTGATTTTTTTTTCTGTAAAAAGTGCTCAAATTTGATTTAGATCCTTATAGCAATTTTTATTCTTGTAGGGATACATAACAAATGAAACTTTATTTAATTATTTTGGTAATAAGGTGGTAACATGATATGGGTGGTGTTACGGTAATTAACTATCTTTTCTACTCTTATTGTTGAAATTTTTTATGGGTATACTTGTTATGTGGTATTATACTAGGTAATGCAAAAGTATCTTTTTCTTACATAAACAACATATTACCTAAGTACTAATGTTAAACTTTATTCATGTTTAATGTTAATCTCTTTTCCCTTTGGATTATGCATATGTTTTGTTTGATGGCTTCTTACGCTGACCTATTTGGTTTTGATTTTGGGATTTCTTTATTTCAAAGAGTTTAAAGTAATTTGAAATTTCACCTTTTGTTTTATCTTAATTATTTTGAGAGTATCGAGGGCAAATAAATATGCATGATAAGATTTTTATTCAATAATATTTGTGTGTTTAGTTATATGGATATTGTAGGACATTAGAGTGTCTCTTTATTTATTTACTTTTTTGTACATTTGAATTCTATAATTCTACAAATTGATTGAAATTTCTGATCTTTCTAATGGTTTATTATGTTGGTCCTTTGTGAAATATGAAAGAATTTAATTATATGTATTCACTTTTTTTACCTTATTTGAATATCATTCATTAAATTTTTATTATGAGGGATATCCAAGCCAAATTCATATAAAATATCACAAAAAAGTACAACAATAGTAAAAGAGAGTAAGAAAAGAGACATAAAACTTTTTTATAATAGTTTGACCAAGTAAACCATAGCCTATGTCCACTTTTCAAGATTCACTTGTGAATTTACTATCTTCTTCCTTAAATAGAATAAGAGGAACCCTTTATACCACATCTCTTATATCACGTGTGAAAAGGAACACTTACAATACTTTTCTATGAGTGAAGAATAACCATTTATAAATCTTGTTTAAGATCAAAAGGAATACTTAAAATATGTATCATAAGAAACTTCCTTAATTACTACACCAATATAATTGTATACAACTCTAAAACGTCCTTTCTTGATCACAAATGAACTAAAGCCTAATATGGTTTATGCAATAAAAACATATAATCAAATACATTCTCCAACATCTTAAGACTCTCTGTAACTCTTTAGTATGTCAAAGATTCTTATCACAACTTATTTGTGGTATATTTAGATCTAATGTTAACCCAAAGGATCATTGGATACAAACTAGTCTTTATAATAACTATTTTCTAGACATATTTGGCTAGTCAGTTGCCTAACCTTCATTAGTATACTAGGTGTTGGACCACAAAATTTATTTATTTATTTTATTAAGCATGATTTAAATTATTTTGAGGTCTTGTTACATTAACTATTTTGGAGTAATTAGCATGTCAATGTTAGTAAGAGTTATTGCTTGGATTGATGGAATTAAGGTATTAATGTTGAAAGAATATATAAGGGCATTTTTGTCATAACACTTAAGCCTTTAAGACATAAGGCATAAATAGAAGGGCATAAGGGTCATTTTACAATATTTAAGAGTGCAAGTTAGAAGAAGAAGTAATTTTTGTCTTGTTTGAGAAGAGAGTGTCGTGGAAGAGAGTAAGAAGAAGAAGAAAAAGAAAAGAAAGAAGGAAGCTAGGGTTTTTGGAGATCTTGAAGAATTTGAAGAATCTTGGAGCTAAACTAGTAAGTATGAACTTTAACCCTTCTTGATTTGTTAGATGAAGTATATTTAGTGATAGTTAGAAGTGAAAAGTAATGTTTATTATGGGTAAGAAGTTGTTGACGAATGGTTTGAGTAACGTTTCAATCTTTTAGGATTTAATGATCAAAGATAGATTTTGATGTAATTGTTAGTGATATTGGGTTAAAATGAGCTTGGAATGAAGTAGAAGAGGTGGTTTAGGGTTACGATGGGTTATATTTGAAAGATGGAAAGTATATAGATGAAGAATGTCGAAAAATGTCTTCGAAGTGAGTTTCTGGAAAAGTTCACCGCGACAAACTCCAACAACTTCGCCGCGGCAAACTTCTGATTCCACCGCAACGAAATCCATTTTCCTGTACGGACATGTTTCGGTATTTTGGGTTTAACTTTTGCTGTAGATGTCAAAATTGAGTGATTTTTTATTTGAAGTAAACTAGAGACATAGGAATACACGTTGTCTAAAGAAATAAAGTTTTAATTCAGTCTTTAAGAACCTCAATTGTCGGACAGAAGTTGAGTATAGAATATTATTTAAGCATAAGGATAGTCCCAACATGTTTGGGGTATAACTTCTATATTTCAAAACCAAATTGAATGAGTTTGGTGTCGTTAGAAACTTAAGACAAGGAAGAACATTTTTCTATAAGGAAGTGTTACCAAATTTCTTCATTTACCTGATTATAACGAACATGGAAAAATTGACCTGAAAGTCTAGGTTTTGGAAGGGTTATAGTTTAATTTTAGAACTTTTGATTATCGAAGCCTTATGAATTTCCTTTGAATGTTGTTTGAATGTGAGCCTGGTTTGTTATAAAAAAATCAAGCAAACCTGATCCAAGAGCAAGAGGAAAGTCAACATTGAACGTGGATTGTCAAGCGAAATTAGGTGGGTGATGTATTTACAGTTATTGTGTGATTGGGCAAATTCTTGCCTAGGTGTGAATATGTGTTCTATGTTATGTATTGAAAGATGCATGACATTTTGATTGAATATGTGATTAATTGTTTGAAAATGATTGGTTGAAAATTTATAATGATTCTGATTTCGTTATACCGTGAAAGAAGCATGATATTTGATATAAGTAAATTATGATTTTGATCATGTTATGCCTTGATATCTGTCTTGGCATTCTGTATAAATGAAAAGAAAGAAGAAAAAGCATGAAAGCATATCATTTTGATAAAATGATTCTCAGCATGATTATGTGCTTCTGTTTGGGTAAGAATGGAACTATTCTGTTCGTCACGTGCACGTTGACAAGAGCCTCCTCCTGGCTTCCCGTTTGTGGCATATGAGCTCCAAAATGGACTCATTCTGTTCATGGGGTAAACTTCGGTTTCCTCATTCTATTTCATGGAACCCTCGAGCTATTTATTGTGCATTGCATAATTGAACTGTTAGGTATGAAGCATATTGAGTGTTATATGTTATGAGTTATTTGTGAATTGAAGTAAATGTGATGAATGTGTAAATTGCTTAAATATTGTATGAGTGCTAGAATTGCTGGACATATATATTGTTAGACCTTGTTTTCTTTCTTAATTCACATGATTGCCCAATTGATTGTTTATGTTTTAATTTGGATAATTGTGTTTCGCCAGATTTGGCCCTTAAGTAGACATTGAGGGTAAGATTATAAATTGAGCTTTTATGAAGTAGTAAGTGGAAGTGAATTAAATGTAAGTTAGAGTGAGTAGTTAGTTGACTTTGGCTTGTATTAAAGGAAGGGAGTGTTAGGTTAAG
>JANKOE010000004.1:53803893-53816847 GCA_026284465.1 Erythroxylum citrifolium
GATGGGTTTGAAGGCGTTGAGAGATTGGTTGACGTAGGTGGGAGTGCAGGGGATTGTCTCAGAATGATAGTCCAAAAATATCCTAAGATTCAAGGCCTTAACTTTGACCTGCCTGAGGTTGTTGCTAGAGCACCCAAAATTCCTGGTAAGATAAGATGTTCAATTACCCAAAATATCCTCTTTTTTTTTAAATTTTCCGATCTTTCACGTGTATGTTAGACGAGATTTTCTATTCATTTTACTGCCTCATTAATCTCAACTATACGCGGATTCACAATGAGCGTACCTAAATTTGTACGTCATACTCGTTCCAAAACAGCATGGTAGAGCGCATAGGGTAGGGCCATAAATATAACGCTCTTAAAGCTTTGGAAGAAGTAACCAACCCTTTCTCTCTTTTCTCTTTTGTGTCATTTTTCCGGTACCAAATATCAAGCAATCGTTTCCAGAGATTTGCTCTCTTTAGTAAATGGGACCATATAATAATATCAAGCAATTAGGGTAAGTACATATTTTGAAATAGCGAGGATGGTGGTTGTAGGTGTTACTCATAGAGGTGGGAACATGTTCGAGGCAATTCCAGGTGCGGATGCAATTTTTATGAAGGTGAGTAAGAGATATTTCCTCCGCTATTTCTAATACCTGAAAATCCTTTTTCTCTTTGCATGTTCTTTCCTTCGGAACAGATGTCTTGTTTCAGTTACTCTGTATATACTCTGTCATATCCCATTTCATCTGCGCATAAAATGTGGGATCAATGTGTAGATGAGATGAATGTAAGCGGAACACGTGATTTCATCTTCTTTCCTTCCCACATTTGCTTGTTTTAATGATGTCCTGTCAGCCTATCACATTGATTTAAAGTTCACGTTTGTTTATGTGGTGTAACTATCAGGGCCATATGTCAGCATTAGTAATTTAGTATTAAAAGGTAGAAGTATGAGTTAAGATCATGGTTTCATCTAAATTTTAAATTAAGGTTCGTTAAATTGGATAGTTAAATATAAGTGTATAGTTCTTAGTGACTCCAAGGAGATGCCGACACAATAAACATGTCAGCTTATCGGCGAGATCAATCTTGAACATAGGAAAGCCTTTTATTATTTCTCTGACCTCTTAGATTAGACCAGCGATCACGTCAGACATTCGAAATACCAAATTACTTTCTGACACCTATAATGATTATATATATATACAGGTTGTATCCATCTTAATATAGTCAACTCTTATTGTTCATAATTCAGTACGAGTCCGTGAGACCTGAATTATGCGACGAAATTTTTTGTCCGATATTATAGTGTTTTATTTTGTCAATTGAATTTCAGCCATTTATTTATATGGGTATCGCGTTTATTTATGTGGAACTCATATAAGACCCACATAAATAAATAACTGAAATTTATAGAACAAAATAAGACATTCTAATATTGTATAGAGTATGTAAATTCCTGAATTACATATATATATATATATATATATATATATGTAAAGATTCTTTTGGCAGTCGCTTTTGTGTTCCTGGAACGATGAAGAATGCAAGCAGATAATGGAGAACTGTTACAAGGTGCTTCCAGCTGGGGGGAAGCTCATAGCTTGCGAGACAGTGTTGCCAACGCATTCAGATGACAGTCACAGAACTCGAGCTATCCTCGAAAACGACATACTTGTCATGACAATATATGGGGCCAAGAGTAAGATCAGAACTGACCAAGAGTTTAAGCAGATAGGTCTCTCGGCAGGTTTCTCTCAATTCAGGGCTCTATATATTGACTATTTCTTTACCGTCTTGGAGTTCCAGAAGTGACACCATATGCATACTGAGCTTGGTTAAAAACGAGAAAAAAAAAATGAATGAATTGCCATGCATGCGCAAGTGACTGCGAAGGGAGATACAAATACTACTTGATCAGCTTCACTGGGTCGTAGTATTGGTGTAGCGTATCCATTACCAAGTAGTAGTCACAAAATAATGGTTACTGTAACTCGTCTGTAGTGACTAGAAGAAAGAATTGCTGAACTGGATCTGATTGTTCGAAACCGTCTTCTAGTTAAAGTACAAAAGACAAAACATTGAAGTTCTGAACTAGTTATCTTATTATGTTTATGGCAATCGTACTTTGTAATCTTTCTGTGACTTGATGTGTATCAAAATTAGCACATTACTGTGGATGTTGTCTATTATTACTAAGCAATGTCAATGAGTCCAAATGAAATCTTGATGCTTGCCATCATCAGAAAAGCTGGATAATTTATTCTGCAGATTAAGCCACTGATTTCCATCGATATAGGAAACATCAACGTAAGGTGCTGCCTCATCCTTCGTCAGTAGTTTCCCATAAGAAGCTCTGTTTGTGTAGTTTGCTCCAGCTCCAAAGCACTCATACTCCCCAAAGAATACCGTCCTGGAATGACACATTGAAAAATATAAACATGTTAAAGACACTGCTTACAATAGATTTCTATCAAATTTTAAATCTGTCTTCAATATAAAAACAAATTTGGTTTTACATTGAATCAAAAACCTTATTCAGGGAAACTTGAATGTAGAAAAAGAGAGGAAATTATTAACATCTATAAAAGGGATAGATCACGTACTGGTCTCTAGAGGGGTCTCTCCAGTCGTTCCATCCATCTGGAGAAACAACATCAGACATGTAAGTTGTGGAGAAGATAACAGTAGCATATGCTCCCCAAGCTCGACCAAGCCACACTTTTCCACTTCCACTAATGCTACAATTCACGAAAGAAAAACCTGTTTGCTCGCTTGCTGATTGCCTTGCTTGTGCTGTAATAGATCCACTTACTCCTCCTGTTGGTGGCTTTGCTATGGAATTGATAGTACATCCCTGCCAGAATTAGCTAATCACTTTAATATTTGTCCATCACTCTATGGGCTATTGATGAGTTCTAAAACTTACTCAATTCCTGAAAGAGTAGGGTATCATTATCTACAGAAGAAAAGTTACTTTCTTTTTGGTTCAGTATTTACACCCTAAAAGTCCATTTTCAATACAACAGTATTCCTTTTCACGTCCTAAATAACAAACTATACTAAAGTAACATTGGTTAAAGGGCATACAAAGGAAGACTAAACTTGGCCTGCAAGCAAAAATTTCAAAACAAAAAACATTAGAAAAAATAAAATACCTCAAAGAGTGATCTAGCATTGCCAAAAATGAAATCTATAGACCCTTGGATAAAGCATTCTTTAAAATAATGCCTTCCACGATCATCATTAAGCGTGTCTTGAGAACCATAAAATCCACATCCATAAAACGCAGCTTGATCACCTGCTATTCTAAGTGCCACTGCTTGACCTCCCGCTTGACCTGGTGATGGAGAAGGGGCTGTGTTCTTCTCAAGAACCCCACAAGAAAATCCATCAAATCAAGGAGTTACAGATAAAATTTGATAACAACTTGAGTTATGTGTGGCGTGAGAAATGCCTTACGTCAAAGCTAATATTGTAAGCAGTGAAGTTAGGGGAAAAGATGGCAACTGAAGCGCTATAGATTGTGCCTCCAGTAGAATTTGCAGTGTCGTTCCACGCAATAGCAGTATTGAGATAACCATGGCCCTGAAGTATCAAGTTTGTTTTGTTAGCGTGCACTATCACCTTCTCTCTGCAAGATATAGTTTATTCAAGTAGGTCATGTCTCTTGTCTGATAAACTGAAGGGAAGTACGCTCATGGACCAACAAGAAACACAGGTATGGAACAGACTCGAGAAACTTGATGAGCACAAGAACGTAACCTGTAGGTACCGGAATCAACTATAATGAGGGTAGAAGAAGAGCTGGACTCAGGGACAGCATCAACTGCGTCCTGAACGCTGCTGAAATTCCCACAACCATGCTTGTCAACAGTGAACACAAGCGACACTTTGTAACGGTAAATCAATGCAGATTTCCATTTGTTGTTGTTGCATTTGATCCTGCGTCTTCTATGATGATGGTGTCTATACAAGGATTTTGCTGCTAGGGAATACAGGACATTCTCTACGCCACTTTTCTTTACAATTCTGTTGAGAAAGGCAAGTCCAAAACTGTTACTAATATTAATGGAAGAGTTTGCTTCAGGTGAAAAAGGAACAGTATAGAGGGCGATTATGAAGGAACTTAGAGCAATGGCAAAGGCCAGCCAAAATGATGGTGCTTTGTTTCTCATGAGATTTAGGGGAATCTTAAAGAAATCTTATCCTGCTACTACTATAAGAGGGAAGTTTGAGTTTGGTTGTGTTAAATTTATGGGAAAGAGTTTGGATGATGATTGGCGTGGGAGGTAAGAAATGTATGGGTCTAAGAGATGTTAGTGGATGTGATGATGGGTTCATTAGCTTCTGCTTTGGATCTAGCTAATGGTGCGGAAAAGAAATGAGGTAAAGAGGGGTGGAAAGTAATGCAATATGCTTACGCTGGCACGAGAAGAAGGCTATTATGGTCATGATATTGTGTTTTATCTTTTTGGCAATTTATGAGCAAATAAGCCGAAAGGCTGGAACAGATCTTCTGTTTACGAATCCCTCTTCTCCTGTGCCCAAAGCCTTCTCAGCCATTTATTGCAATAAATTGGGTTGGTTGAGAGGATCCCCAAAAGGCTGTGGAGTTAGCTGATGCTGCCATCTCAAGTGCCTTGACATGAACATTGCTTCAAAAAAGGAGAAACTCTCGATCAATCTTCTACTTGGAAATGAATTACAACTTATGCGCTCCGGCACCGCCCCAGCTTGGTTGTGAAGTCTCGTCCTTGTTTAGTTTCTTCTTTTTTCGGCTGTGTTTTAGGGCTCCAAAGTCCAAACTGGAGTCATACACCCTCATGAAAACAGGTTGGAAATAAAAAGCAAGTGAACTTAAGGGTCAGTCTTACCCAGTTACCCCGCAAGAAAACTGCAAAGGACGCCCTGACTTTTCACTCGAGGCTCTTTAAGGCCTATAATCATTCTACTTCTGTAATACCTCCACGATTGCCCCCTTACCTGGATGGTAATAAAGCGATTCTCCGTACAATCACCTTCCCAAGTTCATTTTCGTACACCTGCATTCAAAAGACTGTTTGTCCCATCCTAAAACCCTAAAGCGATTTAAATTTTACAGATAAAAGCAAGCAACTGCAAAATTTTGATATTGATTTTTTTGTTTTCCTTTCATATCTTGGTGATGGTATGCAAGCAGATGAGGTTGTGACTTTAGGCTACATGTCGAAATAATATACATTTTAAAGGTAAACGATGGGTTGTTTTATCAGTAAAATTAGCAACACCTAAACGGACTTTGATGGTCAGCACATTGGCCTTGTTTTTGGTATCACTCACTCTAGATCACAGAATGCGAAGCACTCGACATATGTACTTGTTTTGTTATCTAGGCTATACACAATTTAGGAAGAAAGAAAGAATTAAAGAAATGAAATAAATATGCCAATTAAGACACTAGGCTTTCTCGCTCCCTTCCCGCTGGAAAATGGCTCTTCCATTTGTCTACGACACTATAGACTCCGTACTTTGAGTGAGGATTCGACATGCAGGAACATGTTTATGTAGCATTGAAGTTCCTTTAAAGGTCACCATCTGGCAGCAGCTTTTTCTGTATATACTAAGCTGTAGCAGAGTAAATAGAGGAGTCAAAATCTGACAAGCTATAACATACATTTGTGCCCATCCGAACACAAAAATTTCTGTCCTGAGCAAATATGCTCGCATATCTGTGGATGTAACTTCTACGTGTTCATGTCTAGTAGTGTGCTTACCTGGTCTGAGTCAACCTTCTGGAAACCAAATTTCTCGGTCCATATAGATTCTGCCTCTTCAGCGGCTGGAAGAACAAGGCTCTGAACATTCAAAAAGGACAGCAGCTTTTCGATACAGGAAAACAACAACTGGAAGTACCCCTGTAAGGATAATTAGCTACCAAAAGTTAAAGATAAGCTATCCAAATATTCAAACATTTGACCAAAAATCTTCGAAAACTTTATCAAGTGCAGGGACGCTTAAGTTGTTCTGAACAGAATGTCATCACTTGCGATTGAAGCTGGGCATGGAAAAAAATCCATAACGTCCAGCTATTAAAACATTAAGGGAGAAACAGAAAGGGCATCATAATCACCTTGCCATGATGCCCATTACTGGTTGCAACTAGAGGAAGCTCGGCGACTGCTTGCCCAAATATTCTAAGAATTCCAGCTGACACAACAAATGAGCTGCAACAACAGATGCGTAAGTTGCTATTACTCAGAAAAATTGCTCCCCGTTTACACAGAAAGTTGAGGCTTACTTGACTGTTAGTACTGCACAGAACATTCCCCCATAATCCAGGCCTTTGGAATTCTTCCTGAGAAAATCAGACCTATATAGTTAGCATATTAGGTTAGAGAGCAGCAGACAAGAGTCTTGCAAACATTTAGCTTACCCATAAACCATCAATGGAATAAGGTCACGTCCAGTTGAATCAACTATGGGATCAAAACACTCCTGAAGCGTAAATAACATATCTCACTTCATCAATAATTTTCAAACGAAAGGTAAAAAAATATTTATAATCCATTGACACTTGACAAATGAATAATGTATTGTGAACAAAGAATTAAACTTCACAACACTAACAGCTAGCAGCAAAGTTGTTCAGATTATGCAACTTATGGAAATGCATCTCCACAGAATACCAGATGCATCACAATTTGCACATCCAGATTAAAATATAAACCAGCTGAAGAATCATAGATGTAAAAGGTGGCATACATCAAGTGTAACTATGTAAATTGTTGCTTATAAGCAAGGAATGTACTCACTTGGAAAATAATTAGAGCTTGGGAAAGTAACAGTTTATTTTCACGAGAAGAGAGTTTGCCACTGAGAAGTCTCCATCTTACATCAATGTCACTAATGACTCCTAAACCTTTCTGCTTATGCTTCATTTTTATGACCTCCAAAAGAGTGTCCGGAAGTTTTTCTGCTCCTCGAACGATCAATTTCTGTAAAGCAGTATGGATCCTACTGCAATCCATGGAACAAAACCACCTCCCTTTTGGCAATTCCTGCAAACAGGTGATGAAACATCTTCATTTCACGATCACCCAAAAAAATACTCAATAGAATGTGAAATAAGTAGACATCAACTCAAAGATCTTCTACACATAACTATGCCAACTGCAAAGCACAAACCTTTAAGTTTGCAATTTTATGGCTCCTCAAACAGCCAACATGAAACTCCTTCTCACACTGCAGAAAAGCAAAGATTTAAAAACTAGTTCTGAGTTAATAAATCTAAGAAAAGCATGACATAGCTCAAACATGTAAAGAACATGACTAAAAATCCAAGAGAAAAAAACTAATCCAAATATCAATTTCTCATTACAGAAGCAAGCAGTTAATATTTCATCATTTCACAGTTTGAAATTATAAATAAATTACAGAAAATAGTCCAGAGAACTACCTGATCACACAGTATTATTGTTCGTGGACCAAATCCAGATCTGCTGAAATCATAACCCCTGCAAACAGCAAAATCAAAAGAATAACGTCAAAGAAAAGTTAAAGAGACCACAGAAAATCATCATTGGACCTACGTCTTTACAATTATAACAAAGTTTAGGAATCACTAAAATGTTTGCAAATTCAAATAGTTTCAGATTGAAGTGTAACTCTTACCGACATAACACACATCCAGTAAACTCAGCTTCTATGTTTCTTACAATACGCATGCATCTCTTGGTTATCTGCTCTAAAGGATCAATACCAGAAATTCTTCCAGCTGCAACAGCATTTGCATTATATTCCACAAACTTTTCTCTTTGGAACATATTCTGGCAAAACTGACAATACCAGTCACCCTGTGGAATACTTGGTAGAGATGCACATCCTGTATAGGCAATAAATTGCTCGCAATATCAATTCATGCAGATCAAAAATACTAATTGGAAATGACAATTTCCTTAGAAAAAGTTCATCAAGAATGAGATGTTAGGTTTTGTTCTATTGTTCTTAAGATCAAATAATAAATTTTAAATAAGAAAATTGGCATGAATTTTAAAGAAACAAAAAAAGTAAAGAACATGGTCCCACCTCTAAACCAAATGTACACGCAATCTATACTTAAGAACAACACAAGGTATGTTTTATGCAAGTACAAGTTTTTCCTGTTTACTCCTTGTAATGGTAGCTAAGCTATAGGTCCTTAAAAATTTAGAAGTAAGCAAGGTATAATTGTTGGAGAAAAAGAGTGTCAGGCCCATAACGCAGATACATAAACACCAAAAAAGAGGAAAAACTTAATTTTACAAGCGACATTTAATAACTCTTGAGCAATTATTGTATTATGATAGACAAAAGATTAGTAATGTAAATCTTGACATGCACCTTCAAAGCAAAGGTACCATGTTTCAGCGGAATAAAAAAGTGGGGCATTGTATGAGTCTACTACCTAAATAACCATGGTCAAGAAATTGAATATCCCTTCTTGAGTTTAGAATATTACAGCACTAAAAGTTTGAAGGAAGCCCAATCTTATGTAGTTTGGAAAGGCCCAAAACTAATAAAAAGAAAGAACAAGTTTTCCTAAGTTTTGTCCTTTAGAGAGTCCCCATGGTGAATGATTCTTGATACATATTAACTGCCCAAAACCCATCATAGTTACAAATAGTTCCTTCTTTGTTGCCTTTATTTCATCCTGTAGCTATTTATATCTGTTTCTCGAGATGGACAATTCACTGTATTCACAATTCAGGGCATACAAAAGTTCCAATGAAGTAATCCTTGGGATAAAAGATACACCAACTACCTAGTCCATTTCCAAATATTAATTGAAACCCGACCTGCGCTCAGGAAAAAATATTGGATAACCAAGGACTTTAATAAGATAATTTATCTTAAGAAGCATATCAATCTTCTTATGATGATTAAAAAAAAATTTACAAACCTTTGTGAAAGGCCCTTGGGCATCCATCGCAAAGAATAAGGTTCCCACCATCCGCACAAACAATACACAGGTCATCATTATCCTTAGCAGAATACTTGCGGCCTTTTGAAAGAGAGATTGCCAATTCATGGAGCGACACGCCATTAGAGGTATAGATATATGCATAGCTGTCAACAAAACAAAAGGTCCATTTTGTCAAACCACGTGAAAATATATATGCATCAAAAACGTAATGTGTACAATCTTACGGTTTCTTGCGAGTAGCCCAGCCTGCATGAGCTTCAAAGGTTGAGGGGCTAACCTGTGCATTATTAATTAAGAATTTTTCAGCACCTTTGACAGGAGATCACAGAACCAAAACATTTAAGTAGAATCAGACTGTACCTCACAATTGCAGCAACAACAAAGTATTCCAAAGCCCCTTTTATAACCCAAAAGCAATTTCTGTCCACAAGAGTTCAATACTTTACACACTAAGAATGTGACAATATATAAGCATGCACAATATTTATCTTAACCACCTGCCCACGAGCATAGTATGCTACTTCAGTTCCATCAGGCAATCCACCTTCCTCAAAAACCAATTTATGCAAGCGCTGATCTCTTTAGAAAAAAAAATAATCATGACCAATTACTATGCGTAAACAGATTTAATAACAGAGAAGCAACAAATACAAGAAAACTATCGTGAGAATAATAAGAATAACAATGATATAAATATAGGGAAAGAATCTAACTTTGTCGTTATTCTCCACTGACACTTATTTTGGGGAGAGACACTTGCTGGTAGGTTTTTCAAGGACTTCGACATTGATAAAGTTTTTGATTTCCTGAAACAAAGGCCAAAAAAAGGAAACATGGAAATTCAATAATGTGTACTAAGGAAATCAAATAATAAAATCTGAACAGATAACAATATTAAATCTTAACAATGTTTATATGCTAATGCAACTTCAGAATAAAAGCTGCAGCAAACTTGTCAAATAATGAATGAATTGTTAAATCTTAAACCATGATAAGGAAATGACAAATCAACGTGATGTTAAAAAAACAACCTCCGCGTGGTCTTCCATGGCTTAAGTTTCCTTGATGATACATGCAATGAAACACTTTTTTAGGGATTTTTGATCATACCTAATGACCTGAAGTAGTGTAGAATTATGAAATAAGGAATGTACACCAGATAGCACAACACCAACCCAAGTATCCAAAAGAGTGTTTAAAACTAATAAGTCTTGCCAAATGATTGACAGGGATAACCACAAACATTTTCTTACTATGACAAAAAGTAAAAAAATCAGCGTCTAAGTCAGATAAAAGCAATAAAGTAGAATCTGAGATGTATATGATACTAACTCGAAAGCTGTTTTCTGTTCAGTCCTTTTTCTAGATGACATGCGCACTGGGGAATTTGTGGACTTTATTCTTATATGTGATTTTGCTGACCTGAATGATTCAAATGAGTACGCAAATAAGGGCAAAAGTCACAAAATGACAATACAGCAATGCAATGTAAGGAAATGAATGTAGGCATAAATCATGTGCTCAGGTGTTACTTGCTTTCCAAAGATAAAAGCAAAACAAGGGAAAAAATATACACTGACAAATCACAGAACCACAAGGGATACCAACTTTCTTTTGATCATAGCTGGAGTACTCTCTAGCGAGGAAGTACCAATTGAAACACTGTTGGAGAAGTCCAAAGTCAAAATTGGTTCAGTTGAGCTAAAATAAGAAAAAGAAAGTATGTTTAAAAAACTGATTTCACGCATACATAACTCACACGATAGTAGGAAAAACCTACCATGCTGATTCATTGAGTAACTAGGATCATATCAGTTAAAAGGATAACAAAGGGCATACCTAGCAGTTGCACTAGTTTCAATAGTTAAGCTTCCGTGGGATTCTTTGGAGTCTGCACATGAATTGCATAGAGGCCCTACTTTGCCAACATAGATCGTAGGAAAGATACCTAGGTTGTTTCAAAGAAGAAAGAAAAAATGATAATAAAAGGTTTTGAATAAATTTCCCACAGAAATATCACAAAACAGAATATTCAACCAAATAAGCCACCTTTGCATCTTCTACAAGTGAATGTTTTTTCTTCAGGCAAACCACTAATGGCACTTTGAATTGTAGCTTCTAAAGTATCCAAAGAAGAAGACCTGCATGCATTCAATACATCAAGCAGGCTCTTGCCATTCTCAAAACAAATGTATTGTCCTGCACGTCTGTATTGTTTGATTGCATGAATCTCAAACTGCGAAGGTGGAATGACCTATACAGTGAACGAAACAACCATCACAAAATGATATATATGTTGAACCACATTGCAACAACAAAACATACTGCAGAAGTAAACCATACTTACTCTACGGCCCTTGCAGAGTGAACAAGAACACAGAATCCCAATATCTTTAATCATACCCCGGAGTCCAAACGCTTGGAACTAAGATTTTCCGAAGGAGATAAACAGAATCTTATGAGCTGCCTTAAATGAAAAGAATCAATTGCAGGAAAACTCATGCAAAAAATGACAATGTACCTTTTTGCCACCCATGTATACCACCGGCACCCCCTCAAGTAAACCAGTCTCAAACAGTTCCTTGACAGTCATTGGTACATTTTCAAGCGCAATCTTTTTCGACATTTTCAACTCCAAATTCTTCTTTGGTGGAGTCAATGCACTTCCTTCTGCTATCGTCTCAACATCAACTCTCGAAACTGCTTCACCGTCGATAGCATCAAACCCATTAACCTTAACCTCAACTGCCTCACCTTTAACCTTCATAGTGGACCTACTAAACCGTTTAAACTTCTTCCTCTTTAGAGAACTGCCCTTTTTAACCATCAACATAATAGGACCGTCTTCATCAGCCTCACCCGAGTTGTCATCCTTAAACATACCCATCTCCACACTGCAATGAGCTCGATCATCACTCAGATTACCAAACACTTGGCTTTCTTCATTCACATTATCAACGCTTTGTCTCTCTTTAATTACACTTTCAATAACCCCGCAATTTTTACTTCCATTGTCCAACACTCCAGTTTCCCCCTTAACAACCCAAACTCCTCTCGAATCATTATCTATACTCATTCCGTTATTACTTACTTCAAATTTTGACTCTTCAAAACCATCAAGTGATTTATCTCGTGCATCGACGTTGACACAGTCAAATAATTCACAAGCTCTACTCTTCCGAGAATAAACAAAGTAGCCATTTACCTTATCGAACTTGATTCTCTTACTACAACTAAAAGCCTGTTGAGTCGGTGACTGAGTCACAGGCTCCCCACACTGATCAACGGCCACAGAATCGAGCTCCCGCTTCATGACTAAGATCGTAAAAGATCAACTAGAACTCGAAGGATCGAAAACCTAAGCATGAAATTGGGGCCAAAAACCACCGATTATAAGGTTTCGGCTCAGAGTGAGCGAAACAACCAAAAAAAACGGCGCCAGAAAAGAGGGTAAAATGGAAATTGGAGGAATAAGAGGAATCAGAGAAGTAATTAACGAGTTGTTGAAGAGCAGAAAACAAGAGTTTATGGATTCTGGATTTGGGGGTTTGATTTTGAATTGATTTTAAGAAAAAATTAAAAATAAAAAAGACGGGAAGAGGAAGGCTAAAGGAGTCGTACTCGTGTCATGTTAGATGGTGAACTGACCAAGTAGATTTAGTGAGAGAGCGGGTGGAGAGAAAAATGAGATGAGGTAAGTGGCAGGATATGTAAATATGTTGAAAAGGGACACAGTGAATTTACTTTGACACCCCTTTCGTCTATTTCATATGATTGACATATGAGAAAACTTCAAATTTCGGATTTATGTTAATAACTTCATAAAAATAGTAATACCATATGTTATAAAACATTAAGGGGCCGTTTGTTTCTACTTCTGTTTTTTTGTTGTAGTTTTCGGTTTCCGTTTTTAATTTTTTTGTTTCTGTTTTTCTTTCAAATATAAACAAAAACCTGTTTGGTTGTTAATATTAATATAGCTGTATTTTTATCACTGATAATAATTACATTTTAGATAAAA
>JANKOE010000004.1:54042884-54060581 GCA_026284465.1 Erythroxylum citrifolium
GATCGGAAGTCTTGCAATGATGATTTCTATAGTCCCATCTCATGATGTCCTGCTTTAAATTAGCATTTGACAGAACATAAGTTTTATATCTTCTTCTGTAGTGTTTGAGTGACTTGGCACATAAAGAAAAAATGATTAATACTCTGTTCATGCATTACATATTTTATATTTGAGATAAAGGATGCTTTACAAATTTTTTTACTTTCCAGTATGATAAGATAAATAATGCCTTCAATAAGTTGAAGCAAACCAACTTTGGCCATAATGCCCTTTGCTTAGATTCGTTGAATATCTCTTGGCAGGATTTTATATAGTTCAAGTGGGGTCTAATTGCTGCGTATGTTGACAGAATCTGTTTTCTTTTACAAGTTTAATTAGCTCTATCATCTTTTATCATTGCCTGCTAATGCATTACCATGGATGGTCTTTTGTAGTTTAGTATAATATAATAGAATAGAGAGACCATTCTTTAACAAGTCCAGCTTTAACCATTTCTTTGTGGATCCGGGATCATGTATCACTCTGATACAATACACTATTTCAGATTAGGAGTTGGCTAATGCTGAATATAGAGTGTGCCTTTTATTTCTTATGTTCTTCTGCATTGTTTACTCCTGGTTCTTGTGTGTTTATGTGTCTACTTATCCTTCTCTTTTAGTATTAATGAGATGACTTCTATATATTGAACATGTTTTTTATAACTGTCCTTAATAAAGTCGCTTGCTCTTATGGATAGATCTAATATTCAATTAACTTCAGCTCATATAATTTTGAATGTTTAGTATAAAACTAAAGTTTTTCAAATACATCTTCCTTTATAACTTAATTTTCTTCCCCATCAATTTAGTCCTATGCTTTTTAGTACTTTTCTTTTCCAGTCTTTATGATGGTCACTTCTAGCATATGGAATTTGGTACTTTAATAATCACTTTTCCATCCATACTTGGTTAAAATCGATATTCCACCTTCTTTTTAATTAATTTGAATTTAAAAATATTATCTTCTAAGCCAAAATTTCACACTTTCACAATATTTGAATCTGAAAATAGTCAGGAGTGGAAGATGCAGTTAACCTGCAAGCCAGGACAGCAATATACTTCAGTCTTCAACGATATTCACAGTTCCACTTCACTAGATTGAGGAAATACACTAGACTGTGTGTTTACTAAGGTTTGCTTGCTTGCGTTAGCTCAATTATAATATGGCAGGAGGCAGATGTATTAGAAAATATAAAATTAGCAGCAGCCTACACATGAAAATTGAATGTCAGATACAGGTAAACTGATGATGCAATCAAATTGAAATTCTTGTTTCCTTCCCATTCTGTGTCTGACGTATGGTGTTTGATGGTTGATTTCAAGTCCAAATCAACGTGGACAAGCGGCAGATTGATTATCATGTTCATAATTTGCTTCTATTCCCTGCTTAGCGTGCAGCATGTACCATTTACACTTGACAAAACATGCACTATAACGTTTTAATATCTTTAATCAGTTTCATATTAGGACTTTACATAACTTCTTTTATCACCTTTGTTCCCCTCGTGTCTTCCATTTTTACCAGAGAGTGAATTAAATATATGTGGAAGAAAAATTGGAGAGTTTCTGTTGGTCCTTGGTAGGGACGAGTTGTTGGGGTCATTTTGATTTGAAGTTTGAAGCATACATTTTTCTCATGGATAAGATTTACCAAGATATATAGTACTATCATGGCAGGCAGGCAGGTAGGCAGGCAGGCACGCTCGCACGCAGGTAGCAGTTCGATGGCTAAATTTCTTGCTCATCACATCCATGTATTATAATAGACACTAGCAAGTGATCCTTGAAATAAGAAAGCTCATAAACCAAGCAAATATACGTTCATAGATGACTCCAATAACAAGCCTCGGCCAGAGGCCTATGGGCTCCATCAACATACACGTTTATTAAGTACCAGAGAGACAGGCACTAATCACACGAAAGTTACATAAGAAAGGACATAAATGAAAGGAAAGCACAACATGTCTGACTTGCCCCGGAGAATGTTTCCTCCAAGCTCAAATGACATGGAGGAAAGAGAAACTCAGAGGGAACTGGTAAATGCCAAAGGATCGAAGTTGCCCTATAAGAGAATCCGCCGCCCTTTAAGAGGGCGATTCAGATCCGACAATCTCCATTGCTTCCACAATTCCGGAGAATTGCAGAAGCAGATATAACAATCTACACCAACACCAAGGAACAAGAAGTGACCACCCCCATCACTTTATTGGATGAGAATATTGTCAGGGGTGGCCTGAGAATGAGCAAAAGCATCATCCCATGTTGGGATGGTGCAGTTCTAAGAGGGTTTGTACACGAAGCTAGTACTTGGTTGTTATAGGGTTGGTTCTTTATCAGAGTCATAAGAGCAATAAAAGGGTGAGATGACTTAAGTAGAAGTGTGTTGTCACTTTTTGGTTTAAAGGAACCAAAGAGAAAAGTAGGAAAGAGGGACATGGAGGTTGGATGTCTGGCATCTTCCCAGGATATGCCATCGCCACCTCCTTTTTATTATTTCTTGCAATTTTCCTTTCCCCTATCTTTGATTCCCATCCATTCTTCTTCGTGTTTTCGCGGCAGCAGAAGAAAGTTTTTACTCTTTAGAGAATAGTACGTTCAGTGGTGTATTAACCTATTTTATTGGGACGTATACTACCACTTTTCATTCTTTGGAAAGAAGTAAATTAATGGAATTATAGAGAAAAGAAAATCGTAAGTTAAATGTTTTTATCTGATGCTGTCCCTTGATTCTTCAGGTCTTATTCAACATGGCCTACATGGAGATGAAATGTTGTTCAACAAAGTGGCATGTATCCACAGGAAAAAAAAAAAACAACTCGCTGATAGCAACTGTATTGATGGGAAGCCATGAGATCTTAAGTGGCCCATTCTGGTTTGGTCGTCGGCCATTAGATCTTGATGCGTCAGGATACACTGGTGTCATGTACACAACCATATACCTTCTCCAAAGGTTGCCTCTTATTCAATATAAGGTATGCCTTTTCTTTAATGTTCTTTTGATTACTTTTTCCAGTCTGAGTGAGATTTCATGTTCTTGGTGACAACAGCGGTATCTTCTTTTATACTCCCAAATGGGAGAGTTTAATAATCCTTTTTGATTGCGTAACCCTTTTTGGAGAGAGTCATCGGATGCAAACATCAGCTTGTTAATAAATTTTCATTACAGATGGCAGATGAAACTGGCAAAGTTGAATCACCTAGATTGCATTAAACTTGGATAGCATCTAACATAAAATGAACAGAAAGGAACAGATGCAATGTTCCCAATATCGTATTTGAGACATTTATAAAATGCAAATGATACCGTTGTTCATTGTTTCTGATGTCCATCTTTCAAATTTCAATCCTCCTAGTTTAAAAGCTTTGGCATGTATTTACTCTATTGGAACTTCAATTATTTTGTATAAGTGAAGAGTTTGAAGGCATATAATTATCACTAATTTACTTGATAAAATATAAGAGATTTATGTACTGAAATAACAATTTTCAATTGGAAAATCAGAATAAAAATTCCATACTCTAGAGAAACCTGCAATATCAGTGACTGGATTCTTGTACAAGAAGCGGACAAGAGTAGGAAAATGTCATGATGAAGTGGGATGCAACATACGGGCATCTAGGAAAGTGGACCAAGAATATTATTTTGATGCCAAAACATTTTTCTGCACGTGCTTTATTAAGTATTTCTCTTCCAACTGCAACAGAAGCTGCACTACAGAGTCCATTGACATGGTTCTTGGATGTGCTTACTTGAACCTGTAATTAAAGCAGTTGCAGTAGGTGAGTCTATTGACTAAGAAATCGTATTCATATTTGGTAAATTTATCAGAAATGGCTTCCAAGTTAACACCAAGACAAAAGAACGACAAACTTTTCAGTATTGGTGAATTGGAAGGATTCAAGGAATCATAAATTGGAAACGCTCATGTTTCCTTAAAATTACCTCTTTATGGTATGAGCTGCTTTAAGCTTCATTACAAGTTCCTCGCGCTGTGCTTCTACCTCAGCATATTTGAGGCTCATATGTAAATAGCGGTCCTGAATTTCTCTCAACTCTTTTTCCAGTGACGATTTAGCGCGTTCATATCTTTCTTCTGGGGTGACTTCAATTTCACCTACTGATTTTCTTGAAGATCCTGTGTGGACTTTATGGCCCTCAAAGGTTAACCTGTATAGCAGGTAGAAATTTATTAAGAGAACTTCAAATACTGTAACTAGAGATTGTTAGCTGTGGAAAATGGTTTAAATCTGTAGGTAGAATGTCTAGTATCCATCATCTAATCAATGAATGAGACAGTCATTTGAATAGATGGATTCAAGTATCTTCTATCCTGGAAACAGACTAGGCCTCTTTAAGATTAAGATGAAGCTACTGGATGTTGTTTAAACGAAGTTATGTTTCCTCTCATACTTACCTTTTAAGCTTAGCCTTGTACAGCTTATTCGATTGCATCGCCTTAGCCAGTTCATCTTGGAGGATACGAATCTTTGATGCAGGATCAACATCAACAGCATGGCTTTCATGATAATGGTCATCTGTATATCCATTGTCACACTGTTTCAGGAAAGACAGAAACAGTAAGTTCGGTGAGAAAAGATCTTTCTTCCTGCAATTAGAAACAGACAAAGTTGTAACAGAAATTTGTAGTAGATATGCCTGAATGTCAAATTTAACAAGAGAAAAGAGAAACTGATGCCATACGTCTTTCTGCTGTAGACTTTTAAATGAATGGAAAGCAATTAGCTGCCTCCCGTTCTGTTTCTTTTCTTTCATCATTTTTAGTTCCTTCTCAAGGGATTGAGCTTTTCTTTTAGATTCACTTTTCTCATCCTCGAGTTGTTTTATCTGTCGATGAAACTGTGTATTCGTTCTCATTATCTGGCTGATCTCTTCTTTGAGCTCTGTATTCTGCTCAATCAATGCCTCTTTTGCAATTATTTCAGCCTCCATCCGCAGAAGCTCTTTCTCTACAGAAATCCTGCTCTCTTTAAAGCCCTCTAGTTCGGACACAGCCTGCTTCAATGTAGCAATCATCCCAAGAAATGAATCTTCTTCCACCTTCAATTCTTCACATTCTTCAGACAATAAACGCAATGAAGTTTCAAGTTTCTCTTTCTCAAATTTGGTGGTATTAAGCTCGTTCTTCAAAGATACTACTTCATCCTGAAGTGTTCCTATTTCCATTGACTGAACCTTCAAATTCGTAAACTTGTCCATGACTTGTTGCCTTTCATACTCTGATACTGTAAGTTTTAGTTCAAGATCATTAAGTAAGGTCTTAAATTTTTCCTCATGTGATTTGTAGCTCTCCAACAGCTTCACCATTTTATCATTTTCAGCCTTCAAAGTTTCTTGGTTTTGCTTCAAAGCAGCCAGCTCATCCATCAAGCTTCGAATCTGAACCTCAGATTCCACCTGTGCGGTATTGAGATCTGATTCTAGCTTAGCTATGTTTGCACGTAAATCAGATACTTCATGCGTAGCATCAGAAGCTATTTGTTCTTTCTCATTTTTAGTTGTTGAAAGTTGCAACTTGAGTTCTCTCGCTTCTCCTCCAAGGCTCTCATTTTCTGCCAACTTCTCCAGATACTTCTGGTTCAATAAACTATGCTTCTTGTTATAGTTTTCCAATTCCTCACAAAGGAAGTCCATTTGAGAAGTTAAGCTTTTCTCTTTGGAGGCACTGTCTTCCAAAAGTGAAGAGATCTTTTCATCTAAATTCTTAATTCTATCAGAGTACTCGACCAAATTTCTCTCCGACCCTCTCATTTTTGTCTCTAAGTGAGTACAATTTTCCTGCAACTCCATGTTTTGCCTTTTCAACTCTCCATTTGATTGTTGAAGTGAACTGCATTCCTCCCTTAGACTTTCCACTGTACTTTGCAACTTTAGCTCTGCTTTTCTCAGATATTCAAGTTCATCGTGAGCTTCTGACAATTGATCCTGCATTTCTTGAAGCTTCTCTTCGTGATCTGTCTCTTCAGTCTCCATATCATTCCTCAATCTTGCTATCTCAGCTTCAAGAGTCCCAACATGAGACAGGGACTTCTCTATTTGAAGGGAAGTCGACTCTTTCTCATCTGTCAGGAGCCTCAATTGAGTTTCAGAGCGAGAAATGCATGCTGACAACTCCTCATTCTCCTCCCTTAGTTTTGATAACTGATTCTCCAATTCATGTTTTCCATTCTCCAACTCTGTCGATTTCTTCTGAAGATATTTGTTGGCAGAAACATGAGAATCGAAACTGCTGCTGAGCAGCATTAAATCATTTTGCAAATTATTTAGGCATCTTGTAGCAATGTCGCTTTCTCTTGTGACAATGACGATGTTTTCTTCAAGCTGGTCCTTTTCTTTCTGAAGAACTGAAAGCTTGGATTCAACTTCTGTTTGATACCTTTGAAGGCTCCCAATCTCTTCTTCTTTCAACAACAGCCCAGCCTTAAGATTTTCTATCTGTTCCTTGCTTTCCTTCAGTTCCTTCCTCAGTTCCGTAACTTCCATTTCAAAGTTCGACTTCTCACTCTCAAATTTTTCAACTGAAAGATGATGCTCTTCCATAATCTCCCTGAGTAATTTCTTCTTCAACTTCTCTTCAAGATTATTTGTTTCAGCTTCATGACTGCGTACTTCAGACATGGAACTTTCCAAATATACACCTGCCTCCATGGAACTGGTATTGGTTGCCTCAAGTTTGGGAAGCAAATTTTCATCTGTTAGCTCCTGACATTCGCTTTCTAGTTCCAGCAGCTTGAATTTCAGAGATTCAATTTCTTTGATCAGGTCCCTATCTATTTCATTTGTTGGTCCCATTTCTACGGAATCAGGATTTATCTGCCGAGATTCAGATAACTTTGCTTTCAACTGAACTATTTCCTTCTTTTTGGCAGATAGTTTTCGCTGGTATTCTGTCTTAACAGCCAGGTTCCGGTTGTTCAGATCTCCATCACCTTTTTTGTTACTGTCTTTCAAGGCCTGTTCCAATGACTGCACTTTAGCTTGCAAATTCTTTTCTGACTCTTGCAGATCACAATTCTTTGACTGTAGCTCAGAAAGGTTCTCTATCTCAACTTTCTGCTTTTCAAAAATTTCTTCAAGCTCCTGAAGCACAGAAACGAGTTCAACATTTGACTCTTGACTCCTCTTCAGCTGCAGACAGAGATTAGCATTGGATTCTTTCTGAAACTTATTGTCATTTTCCAGTTCATTTATCAGATGAGCTACACCTTCATCTTGGAATGTTGAATCCTCCGCAGCAACTGATTTCACTGTGAATTTCTCTAACAGCAATTTCAGTTTTTCAACTTCATTTTGCAATCCGTCCCTTTCTGCAAAAGCCGCTGATAGCTCCATTTCTAGATTAGCATTAGCTTTGGACTGTTCTGAGTGTTCCTTTCTCAGTAAGTCCAAATCAAGCGTCAGTTTTGTTGCATTCCTTTCCCACATCTTAGCTTCTTCTTGAAGCCCTTGGATAGCATCTTCTGCAGCTTCAAGCATGTTTTGGGAAGCAGAGGAAATTCTAGAAGAAGATGCTGGATACTCTTGAGGATCATCCTGAGAAAGGTCATCTGAATGTGTTGTCCGTGAGCTAAATGATGAACGACTTGATGGAGACGGGCTTTTCCCGTAGCGGCCTCTAGCTGCAACGCTCTGCAGGATATGCAAGTCTTGTCTTCCACTCATGTCATGGCCATTACTACTAGTGTTACTTATACGAAAGAAATTTTCTTTTCCTGTTGAACACCGAGCTGAATCATAGCTCCGATTTGAACCTGAGCTAAAGGAACTTCTCTGCAGATATGATCAAGCATGTATCAGTGGCCTGAAAAGGAAAACTATAATATTTGGCGATATCCGTAGACCAAAGGTGGCAGTGTTTAGCAAATAGACAACATGCAGCAAAGAGGTGCATACTTTGATCGGTTTATGACATAAATTTGCCATCGAATGAAAGCAATCTAAGTACTCAATAAGCATTCTGGTATATACACTGGCATCAAATTGGCAAATTTTGGCACACAAATTATCAAGGGTAGTTTAACACCAGGTAGAACATTCAACAAATTACTGTTAACTGGTTCAGTGACATTCTGGAAGTTACTCTTCCATTTTTTCTCCTCTTAATTGTTTAAACTAGAGATACCAAAGATCCATACTTTAACCACTATCAGACCATTGCCAGGCTTTGACTATAGCAACATTGTAACTGCAGCAAACCAAGACTAGATTATCATTGCAAAGACAGCTAGTGGAAACAAGATGAAAATGACATGATTATATTTCAGCTCAGCTAAGATACTGTGAAAGGAAAAATGAACAAACCCTGCGGCCATCTTCGTGATTCATATTGGACATAACATCTTCGCTGGAATAGGAAGCTGCACTCTTTGTCAACGTACCATCAGACAATTCTGATTTATCATGTGAGATTTTGTTTGTTTCTTTTTTGGAAATTGTTATCTTTGATTCGTCATCACTGAAAATAGTATGCGATAGATTATTATTACGAAGAAATGAAAAAATTTTAAGGCTTGAAGATTGCAAACTGAAATTGGTACAAAACGAAACCTGACTTCTGTTCTTGGTGTAAGACATTCAATCTTGAACTGCAATTCAGAGACAGCCAGACCAAATGTCAGAACCGGAGCTATAATAAGATTACTGTGCTCTAAGTTGGAAATATTTTAGTAATCCAGCCAATCTGTTATCCGACGTCCTAGGAACATGTCTGACTCATCTCTTTCCTACAGTAACTTCAACTTGGCGGTACAGAGAATTCAGAGATTCAAAATATTGGTATCTTTATCAGTCGAAACAACTCTCTTCCTTCACTTGAGAAAAGGAAGCAATCATGTCACTCAACAGAAGTGTCAAATTTTCTGATTAGTTACTTTAGCTTGTCCTGATAACTCCTTATTTCAGCCCAACTATCTGATGATGGCAACTGGTAACAGAAGGAGAAGCTCTCCACAGAACAGTTTCTTTACTTAAAATTAATACAACATTTGATGTTTTTATTTAAGGACCTTAAGCAGCTTACTATGCGTGCCCAATGATATTGAAAGAGCTTAGCAGTTGCTAGCAGTCTTGGCTTTATCATCAATTTCGAATACTTAATTGAGATAGGCAGTAGAAGTCAGAATGAGCAGAAACATAGGGAGCATAAACTCACTTGTAAAATAGTGCCATGATTGCATCTCTTCAGGGGCAATGAAACTGGTACAGAAGCATTTGAACTCATATAGCTCACAATATTGATAGTAACCTCTCCAAGAATACCAGATCTAGCTGAGCCCTGCAGGCATAAAATTTGTTCAGAGCCGTTGCTTCTAGTAATGACAAAGAGCTATCTACAAGAATGTTGAATATAAGAACCAGCTATAAGAGGAGGTTTAGCTAGATTAAGCTCCAAGCAACAATCAAAAGCAACGGAAAAATGAATGAAGTACCTGGGCAACAACAAGCCTGAAAAGGCAATCTTGAAGCTCCTGAGAGGCCTCGCCTGGCTGAACACATACGGACTGAGACACTGCCGCACTCCACTGGCATTTGCCATTGTGAACAGCTACTTTATTCAACTTTGCAACAGCTTTCCTGGTCTCTACAGAGATTACAGATACAAACAACTCGTCCCATCCTCTTGGCACCTGTTAAAATACAAACATTAAATTACACATTGTCTCCGTACTTTACAAGTCAAAGAAGAAACTTCTCCACCGGTTCAGTGGTTGTTATAGAAGGATGGAGTTACCTGAAGTGCCTTGAAGTTAGAGAGCTTGAAGTCAATTCTCTCCTTCGACTCAAGTGATATATCATTCCCGCTTTGCAATCTGAACATCTTGTCCTTCAATACCCTTTTCTGTTATTGTTCAACTCCTCAATTTGCTCACAGAAACTCGGCTAATGGCAAGTTAACTTCACCAGAAACATGTTACAGTCAGACTAACTTGAAACACAAGGAGAGAGACAGGATTAGCCAGCTGGTCATTGTAGAGGAGGGTGAGGAATTCAATGTCCTACCAACTTTGGGCGTTACGTTAGTTAGAGCATAGGAAGTTGTGACCATGAGAAGCTAACTATAGCTTGGAAGTTGGGAGTGGAGTAACCGAATAAGAGTTTGGACAAAGACTGAAAGGCTTTGGCAACAGAAATTCAACAAAAAAAATCATTTCAATCCTTAAAAGGGCTTAGGATGTTCGGTTCTACAAATAATATGCGTTGGCTTAAGTATATTATAAAAATTTTATAATGATATTGGCCTCATCGATTCATTTTGCTGCACTTAGACTAAATCACTCCCAAACTCTCCCTATAATATTTTTGTTTTTATTGGGCAATGTCCAAATCAGCACGTCTATTTCTACCGATGTAGGCACATGCAAAGTACCGGATGTCCATAAGATTTATCCCTCTCTTTAGTCTCTGTGTGATATTGCCGTTTAAACCTAGGCCACGCTTTAAGCAGGCCGAGCTCACTTAGGTATTTTCTCGCAAGCTTGCTTTAGTTATGCATACTCTAATTATGTTGTATATTTCCTAACCTTTATTCAAAATAAAACATTCATGTGAACTGTTGACACAAAAAAGGGGGAAAAAGGGGGTTAGTTACAAAAAAAAATCTTAAATTTAACTCAATTTTATAATTATAGCATGAAATTAAAAAGTGACAACTAAATGCTCAAATTTTTTTATTTTTTTAATTCTAGCCCAATATTAATATTTTCTTTAAAGTTATGGACTTGATTTACTACATAAGACAAATACCCCTTAATACTTATATACGTTATATTTAATTGAACTAATTAATTAAGTTTGATTAAGTTGTTTACACGTTTTGGAATTAACCAAATTTATTTGTTGTGCAATATCCTTTTATCAACATCTCATGCAAATTTTTTGTAAGTACAGTTTTTGTTTTCCCGAGGCATGCTTGAGTTCTTGTAACTTGATCAAATTTAAATGGTATTTTTCAAGAACGCAACCATAGAAATGATGGTTTATGCCCTACAACCAATCGCTTTAGTTGTAGTTTAGTAATAAATTATTTACAGGCATTCTTTATCTTGTACATGATTAGATGTATATGATAAAGTTCATGGGATAATTGTACATTGCAAACACTACAAGAAAACAGCAATTTACCGACGGACTGTTTCGTCAGTAAATAATGTTTCTCCGTCGGTATAGATAATTAGCGACGGAAAAGACAAACGGTCAAAATTGTCGGTGAACTCTCGTAGTTAAAAATACTGACGGTATAATTCCGTTGATAATTTAGCTTCGGCCAAAAACATGTTAACAATGGTATAAAAAATGTCGGTAATAATATTACCCGACAGAAAAATGTTGATGGCTTACCGTCGTTAAAGTTTAGGAACAGAACAAATCCGTCGATAATCCGTTGCTGAGTGTTAACAACGACGTGCAGCACACCGACGGACATAGTAATTCTGTCGGTAATAAAAATGTAATTTTCGACGGTATACTGTTTTTCGTCAGTATTAGTGGGTAATTAATTTTTTTAAAACATTTTCCAATTTCATTATGTTGTGAATAATGCATAATGTTAAGAGTTACCAATAATGTGTGCATGATAAATTAATTTGTATATATATATAAATTTTATTAATCAAAAAATTAATTGATAATATAACGTGAAAATTGTTTGAATTGATAATAAAAGCAGTGCAATGTGCACATCATATGTTTGTAATTGAAAACAAATGACAAAGAGAAGCTAATGTCGTAGTAATCGTGGCTGATCTAAGTTGCCAAGTCTTCCCTTCAACTATTCCATCTGCTGTCTAAACTGAGCCATCTGCTTCATCTGCTCTCTCATCTTAGTCATATGCTCCACCTCTGCTCTCATCTTAGCCATTTGCTCCATCTCCGCTCTCATCTTAGCCATGCGCTCCATCTGCTCTATCTCCTCTCTTATCTTTGACACCTGCTCCATCTCCTCTCTTATTCTTGTGACCTGCGCCATCTCCTCTCTTATTCTTGTCACTTGCTCTAGCTCCTCTCTTAGCTTTGTCACCTGCTCATTGTTCTTAGCCTCCATCTCTCGTCTCATATTAGCTATCTACTCCATGTGCTGCATCTGTTCATTAACGTTAGCTTCAGTGATATGAGCTATCTGCTCCTTCAATGTGTCCATTATGGCCCAAAGCTCGTTTACTTCATTCTTGTTCGTAGGCCTAGCCGATGCTACTGTGCTGGATAGGGAAGAGCGTGAATAACATGTGTTGGCATATGAACCTAACCCGAATATCCTCCCATGACGGTCCCTACCACCCACGACGTCTAGATACGTCTGAGTCTCATATAAAGGTTGTTCCTCTTGAGTCTGTCACTGAATGGTTTGTTGTAGTTGGTCCTATTAGGAAGCAAGAAAAACATGAGTAAGGGATTATAGAAGAAGAAATTATAAAAATATATTAATTTGCCATACATTCAGCTCTCTACATCGGGTGTTGATGAATGTTACACCATCATGTTTCTTCGTGTGGGTGTGCAAAAACAACTGGATAGGTGTAGGCTTGATCCCCAATGGCATTTCCTACATGTATAACCCAAATTGTCAGATGTGAACTGCAATTTATAAAAATTTCGGCAGCATTTCCTCTATTTTTATGATAATGAGATTATAATTATGAGATCATATTGCATTTATGTATTATCGCTAAATTGTTCCTAGTCATTATTTTATTAAAATTGAACATTAATAAAACGTAAAAAGACTAGCATATGTTATGTTTTTCCTTATGAATGAAGTAGTTGATCTCACAAGTTAAAGTATAGAGATATTTAAACAAACGTATGAGTGATTATTAGAGAACAAGTTCACTGAACAGACCCGACATAAGAAATCAATTTGGATCCTTACTTATATGTCTATGGAATTCTCATTGTGATGATTGTGTAAGTGATCATTTGACTTGAGGTCACCAAAGTTATCTTGTATAGGATTACTATATTTTGATACTACTTATGACCTATTTAATCATAGGTCGTTTAATCGGTAGTCCTTAGATGTAGTATGAATTGTATGGAGATAGTTTTGTGATTAAGATATGATTCATCACCCTAAAGTAATTAGAGAGAATGTTTCATTGTTCTCGATTAGTATTGATTCGGAAATCTTTGGTTTTATAAATTATGGTCTGAACTTAAAAAAGTGACAACTAAATGCTAAATTAAAGAGCAAGAAAGTCTGACTTCTCTCTTCTTTTCATTCATGCCCATTTGGTGAATTACCTTCATGCCCCCTCTCTCCCCTCCTTATTTTGAAAAGGTTAGCTACTGTTTGAGGATATTTTTAGAATTCTCGAGGGATCCCGATCCCCTCCAAAGATCTCTGGCGATGAGCGATCCTTCTACATCCTCTCCGAAGGGTCTCTTGGATAAGGGAGACCCCTCAACGTCGAAGGAGTTGTTCCCACCTTTATTAAATGTGAAGACTACGGGGAATCAAAGGGAAGAGCTTGCTGGGACACAAGGAAATGGTGAGAAATTTCAGTGTACAGTGACGACAGAAGGAGCTTGGAAGAATAGAGCCCGTATTCAGTCCAACAAAGGGATACTGAAGTACTACCCGAATGTGCTCTAGGATGGGATTTTTACTCCTCCGTTAGAGTTGCTACAAGCAGGTGCTAAAGCATGGTCAAATGCTTTGGTTGGGTTCTTTTGGTCCAAAAGATTGGCTTTTCCAACGGTTAATGCCTGGGCAAAAGGCTAGATGGGGACATAAGGGTCTAGAGAAGGTGATGCTTAAGGAAGACAGGTTAATGTTATTCAAGTTCTCTGAAAAGGCCAATTTGTTGGAGATTATAGAGCAAGGTCCTTTGCATATTGGGGACCAACCACTATTTTTACAACAATGGAAACTTGGAATGGGTGTGGACAAAGGGACAACAGATACAATTCCTCTATGGGTACAGTTTCATGAATTACCAATGGAGTATTGAACGGTGGAGGGGCTAAGTCACCTGGCTAGCACATTAGGCAAACCAATTTGTATGGACTCCCAAACTGCTGCAATGGACAGAATCGGGTATGCAAAGATTTGCATTGAATTCCCAAAGCATGTTTCTTTACTGAAAAAACTACCAATCCTACGACTTGGTGAAACAGGAGAGTTGGTGAGAGATGAAATTATCATCTCTTATCCATGGAAATCAGTATCTTCGAGAAAGAAATGGGTGGCTACAAGTCGAATTTTGAAATCAGGTTGGCAGGAAGATTTAGAGAATGTAGAGGTTACAGATGAAGGGCAAGCTCAAACTACAGAGCAGGGACATTTTCTGGAAGGGAATAGTAATGCGATCAAAGCGGTTAACTCTCTTACTAAACAACAACATGAAGAGGCGATAGTTCACAAAGCAAATGTAGATAGTGTAATATTGACTGGGAGGTTCAAGGAGACAATCCAGGGGAAGGGCAGTAATAAGAATATGGCTTGTGTAGATGAGCTGACACAAAACAAAAGCCATGGTGGGGAGTCGGTAAGAGAGGGGGGTCTTATGATAAGTGAAGCACCAGTACTTCAAACGGCCATGACTAACCAGTCCATCGAGGGTGAAGGGAAGAAGTCTTGCATGAAGACAGATAAATTAATTCCAAAGCTTAATACTTTGGAGGCTGATGAATCTGAAAATACAGAAACAAGTATTAATTTGGGAAAGGAAGTAGAATCCGATACTGAAGCTGGGGAGATTAGTCTTTTATCAATAGAAGTCGGGAAAAAGAGTGTTGGAAAGAAAAAAGGTAAGAAGAAAAAGCATAAGGGGCTTATATTCCCGGAGTGTCTTTTTTTAAAATACCTTTAGATATCGGTATTAGTATGGAATACAAGGGGACTTAATGATCCCCTCAAAAAGCTGATGGTGCAGAAACTAGTTGCTGAAAAACAAACTATTTTGGTAGGATTTCTAGAAACAAAAATAAAGGCTGCTGTTGTCCATAAGGTGATGGATTTTTTGGGGTCCAAGTGGAAATGTTTCTCTAATCACATTCACCACTACAATGATCGGATTCTATGCTGGTATAATACTGACAAGGTTGAGGCTCATGTATTAAAAATGGGAGATTAATTCATCCACATTCGATGTCAGCTAATAGGTTGAGTATGTGGTAGTGAACATGGCTGCTAAGCAAGCTCAGTGGTTGAAGAAAATTCTGATGGATGTAGGTGAATTGAAGGATAATTGTGTCACCATCTATTGTGACTCTAGTGTTGCAATTTCCATGGTAGAAAACCCTTTGGATCATATGAGAACCAAACACATGAAAGTTAAGTACCATTATGTCAGAGAATTAATTGAAGAAAAGGAGATTAAAATGGCATTCTACAGGTCAAGTTTCCAATTTGCTGACTTGTTCACCAAAGCCTTTCTAAGATGGAGATTTGAAGCTTTGAGAAAATTAATAGGTATGCAGGCTCCACAAAATGAAGGAGGAGCTGTTGAATTGTGTTGTTTCATGCAGCTTGCTATATTGAAGCTTGCGGAGGACCTAGCTATAGCAGTCAAGGTGAAGAGGAAAGGGAGGCTAAAGATCAAGCTGAGGTTCCTAGACATCTGAGGAAACTAGAGTTAATGATTTTGGGAATAATTCAGAAGTCCATGCATTCAAGAAATGAAATTCGGACAATTGAAGATCAAGGTAGGAAGAATGAAGAAAAGGTTGAAATAAGCTGCAGTGGAGAAGAAGGAGAGACGATCGCAAAGGAGAGACGTTCGAGAAGGAGAGACGATCGCGAAGGAGAGACGATCCAAGACAACCCAACCTGCGAGACGAGCCCAAACGGTCTAAGACGAACCAACCCGTGAGACGAACCCAGACGGTCCAAGATGAACTAACCTCCAAAACTGTCCAAGATGATTCAACATACTAGACGATCCAAGACGATCCCAACAAAACCTGCAAGAGTGGTATCAAAGCTACAAGACACTTTACCAAAGTTGGAGAAAGAAAAGAATTCAGAGCATGATCATCTGAGTATGTCCAATCCGTACCACATGTATATACTTATGGTCCTGCCATTATCAAAATATCATTTTCATGCAGCCTCCAAAACCTATAGCAGTTAATACATTGTCAGAGTTTGTTACCTTCAGAAAGCAACATTGTTTGTGTCCTTGTTGAACCAATGAGAGCAAGATACATGTTAAAATCTTGCTCCTTAATTATCTTTTGTTTTTTCATTTTCAGCCATTGATGTAAGGTGGCACAAAAATGTGTAAGAGCTAATTTAAAAAGCTCCAGTTTTACTTCATCTTGTGTAAGACTCTATCATTAGAAACAGAAGCAAGTGAGAAAAAATATATACGAAAGAGTTGTTCTTCATCAATCAGGAAAAAAAAACCTTTGTTTTTCCATTTTTTTAGCTTATCTTGAGTTGGTTTGGAGTTGTGTTGTGGAAAAAACTTAGAGTGGAAAGAAACATACAATGGTTCTGAAAAATCCATTTCTAGTGTGTTACAACCATTCACCAAATACTTGAGAGAATCATACATTGTTCATTTAAGAGACAAATCTTTTACTATACACTTAAACATTTGAGAGGAAGTAGTCTTTACAATTTTCAGGGATAACTATTCGAAAACAACAAAATCTGAACGTTGGTTTACTTCAATTTATTTCATCTTGTATCAGACGATATCAGACGGGATCAGACGATATCAGACGTTGTATCAGACACAGCAGACGATGCATCAAACGCAAAAATATATAAAAAGAAGCATTTAGTTCAGTAGCTATTCCAGAAAAGCTTCAACCAGCAACACCTTGGAGTTTGTGGTTTGAGCGAAGACGAGAGTGGTATCAAAGCAACCTACGACAGTAATGGCAAGGCTTGTAATTTATGACTAGCATTTTTTAGTTAGTTATAGAATTAGTTAGACGAAACATGATCAACTTGTAAACTAAGTCATAAACTGTATGGTATAAATAAAAGTAATTAAGCTAATACAAGTTGTCATATTCAAGCAAATATCTTCTTTCTTCTTTTGCTATCTTAATAACTGTCAAACTTATGAAACCACCTAAATGAAATTGGACAAGTATGCAGTTAAGGCGCGGATAGGGATGGCAATGAGTATGGTTCGGTTCGGATATTACTCTACCCATATTCATATCCATTTTTTTACTCAACTCATATCCATATCCATATCCATCGGTTTTTATGATTTACTACCCATATCCAAATCCATTGGATTGTTCGGATTTTTGGATATCCATCAAGTTGTATAGCACATAAAAATATAACTTCTAAATATAAAATATAAATAGCAGATTTATCCGAACGCTCTAAATCAAAATTACTTTAATAATAATAAGTGAAGATTTTGATTTGTATGTCTTAAAAAAACTATAAAATTGGATTAATAAAAATCATAATGTTTAGTGCAAAGACAACATATATTTTTCACAGTCAAGAACTAGAACAAAGACTGAAATATCCAAAGCTTCAAATTGTCTTTATGTGAACTCTACAACATTCAAAACTCCATCTCCATATCATTTGCAATATTATTGTTGGAGCACGTTTCCGAAATCTAACTACTTATACGGAAAATCAATGTGGAACCCGAATTCGCATTGGAAACCTTAGACTAATCCGGAAATCCCGATATAAATTTTTTTTTCATCTTATTCATC